>CM076579.1:56412222-56537007 GCA_034641835.2 Pinus albicaulis | reverse complement strand
AATAAATGTTTGGAAGGATATCTTCGTTGTTTTGTATCTGATAAGCAAGCACAATGGGTCAAGTGGTTGCCTCTCGCTAAATGGTGGTATAACACTTCTTTCCATACTGCAGCAAAAATGACCCCATTTATGGCACTTTATGGATATCATCCACCATCCATCACATCTTATTTAGGGGAAAATTCTAGGGTTCAAGCAGTGGAGGATCACATCGAGCATCAACAAGAAGCTCTCCAACTCTTAAAGGATAACCTAAATTTGGCACAAAATCGAATGAAACAACAGGCAGATCAACATCGCAGTGAGAGAAGTTTTGATGTGGAAGACTGTGTATTTTTGCAGCTACAACCATACAAACAAATGTCCCTCAAGCAAGCTAAGAAGGATAATAAATTACTAAGAAGGATAAGCAAGCTAAGCTAAGACTGTGTATCCCCGATCTGGACTTGGATCTGCCTTTTCTTGATTTACTGCGATATCCTGAGCTCTTTCCTCTTTCCATTCTCCTTCCCCTAGACTCTACACTCAAAGCACTACCCGATGTCTCACCGGAGCTTCTCTGTCGCATTTCCTCACTAAGGATAGCACCGAAAACATCATCAAACTTTAAAGTACTAGATCCAGAGACAAAGTTACTAATGGCCATTACTAAACCATTCCAACTCTCTGACAATGAGCACAAGAATAACAGAGCTCTAACTTCATCATCAAATTTTACCCCTACAGAACTTAACTGACTGGTAACTGTATTAAAATCATTTAAATGGTCTGCAATAGATCCACCTTCCAACATCTTCATATTAAATACTCGTTTCATAAGAAATACCTTGTTTGAGGCCGAGGGTTTTTCATGTAGTTTCACCAACGTCTGCATCAAACCCTCTGTTTTTGTTTCCTTTGAAATATTGAAGGCGATTGATGCTGCAAGGCATAACTGTATTGTTCCGAGTGCCTTTCTATCGAGAATGTTCCATTCCGCGTCTGTCATGGCCGTCGGCTTCTTTGTTTTTCCGCTCAATGGTAGGTACAGATCTTTCTGATATAGATAATCTTCCATCTGCATCTTCCACAGCGGGAAGTTTTGGCCGTTAAATTTCTCAACCCTAAACTTACCATCTTCCGCCATTACTCCCACTCGAACTAGGAACCCTTCTTTCCTGCGAGTTTATCAGCCAAATATACCTTCGGCTCTGATACTAGTTGTTAGAAAATTATATATTATGGAGCAATGCAACACATAAAATATGCGGAAAATACAAGCACACAAAACACATAAAACCAGAGAGACACAAATATACGTGGTTCACCTAGTTTGGGCTACGTCCACCCTGAACAGCCAGTCCTTCCTTTCTATTATCCAGCAAAATGAAGAGACAAAACCTACAGCAGATCCACTGTAATATCCTCTGTTCTCTCTCACAGTCTCCCCTATCTATTTCCCGCTCAGAGAATACACATGTAATTCACAACCGCAATACAATACCCTCATACAAAGAGAGGGGTTGCCTTCTAGGGAGAAAAACCCTAAACTAAACATAACTTCTATCGTCAGATCATTCGCCTAATGAACGGCCCAAATTTACTAGAAATTAATATACTTTTACAAGGAAATTTTACATCTGTTTTTAGCTTCGGGGGCACTGCCCCCGAAACCCCCGCCGAGGGACCGCTGGCCCCCGGACCCCCCAGCCGGGGGATCAGCCCCCTCGCTGCAAGGGTGTACATTTTTCCTGGGGTATACATCCAGCTAAAACAAGGATCTCTGAATCAGGCTCCACACCCAACAGAAATGATTCCTAATGGTGAAAAGATAGTAGAGGAAACACATGATGAGAAAAAAATAAATGTTAATCGTGATTTCATAAACTTTAATGTTGGATTGAAGAACCATCATATTCCAAATATAGATATGAGCAAGTTTGATGTCAATAATCCCATAACATGGATACTACAAATGGAGCAATATTTTGATCTCAATAATGTGCAAAACACACAAAAGGTACGCATTGCAACTCTACATTTAGAACATAATACATTTGTATGGTATCGATGGCTTTGCTCCCGTAAAAAAATTGTCACTTGGTCAATTTTTACGGAGGAAATGATAACACATTATGAGGATACAAAGAGAAACACCTTCTTTAGCCAATTGATAAATCTCAAACAAAGGGGTTTAGTGGCGGAGCACATTGAGGACTTCCAAAAATTGAATATAAGGGTAGCTGATATTCCAGAGGAACATAGGATTGATGTTTTCATAGGGACTTTAAAGGATAATATCCAACATGAAGTTCGCGTTTGGGAACCTGATTCATTGGAAAAGGCATTCAGGTTGGCAAGAAAAATTGAATGTAAAATTATGGCGACAAGGAAGCCTACCACTCACCTCTATAAAGATGGAAGTGTTGCTACTCCTAGACTTCCACAACCTACAAGATTGACACCACAACAATTGGAAGAAAAAAGAGCAAAAGGGCTTTGCTACAGTTGTGATAGAAAATACACTAAAGGTCATAAGTGTGCTGAGAAGAAATTATTTTACATAGATTGTGAAGAGGAGGAAGAAAATGAAGAAGAAACTTCAAAAGTGGAGGATATACACTAGGAAGAAACCCTAGAAGAAGAAGAAATGAGTCCGACCAGATCATGTAATGCATTGGCACGAATTACCACTCCTCAAACTCTCAAGATAGAAGGACATATCAAGAAGAAAAAGGTAATAGTGTTGATTGATTCGGATAGTACCCATAATTTTATTCATTGTAAGGTAGCCAAGGAATTGAATTGTTTCCTATACCCAGCACCAGAATGTCAAGTGATGGTTGCAAATGGAGGAACTATAAATTGCTCTGGAAAATGCCATAATATCAAGCTAGCCATGGGGGAACATGTATTGAATATTCCAATGCTTTCCATCCCAATGGGAGGTGTTGATGTTGTACTAGGAGTACAATGGTTACAATCTTTGGGAAAGGTAGCTTTTAATTTTCAAGAACTTTTCTTGAAAAAAAATTTCGAAGGAAAGGAAATCGAATTACGGGGTATCGCAGGGAAGCCAAGAAAGATAATAAGCTCTAATGTCATGACAAAGCTTCTGAAGAAAGAACAACGGGGAGTAATTGCACAATTATGCTCACTAGAAGTTCCAATATCAAAATAATTTATTTCTCCAGATCTCCAAAAAGTCTTGGACAATCATTCCAAGGTGTTTGATACTCCCAAAGGACTCCCACCTATTCGTGATCATGATAATGCTATTAATTTGATTCCATGAAGAGTTCCTCCAAACATCAGGCCTTACAGATATCCTTATGTCCAAAAGAGCGAAATTGAACGTATGATTGCAAAAACGTTAGAGGTTGGTATAATTCAACCTAGTCAAAGTTCTTTCTCTGCACCAGTAGTATTGGTGCGCAAGAAAGATGGATCATGGCGCATGTGTCTGGATTATAGGGAGCTAAATAAGCTCACTATTAAAGCTAAATTTCCCATTCCTGTGATTGATGAATTATTGGATGAATTACATGGAGGAATTTATTTTACCAAGTCGGATTTCGAGGGTGTTAAAGTAGACCCTAACAAAATTAAAGCCATTAAGGAATGGAAAGTCCCTAAGACAATAAAGCAGTTGCGAGGATTTCTCGGGTTAACAGGCTATTATCGTAAGTTTGTTAAGAATTATGGAAGAATAGCAGCACCTCTAACAACATTATTGAAGAAAGATGTATTTTCATGGACTCCTGAAGCAACTAAGGCCTTTGAACATCTTAAAGAGGCAATGTGCCTAGCACCGGTCTTAGCTACGCCAGACTTCACAAAAACCTTTATTGTGGAATGTGATGCCTCAGAAAATGGAATTGGTGCAGTTTTAATGCAGAAAGGAAGACCCATTGCTTTTGAAAGTCGTCCAATCAAAGGAAAGTATTTACAGAAACCTATTTATGAGAAGGAAATGTTAGCAATACCGCATGCACTAAAGAAATGGCGAACTTACCTAATGGGAAGACACTTCAAGGTAAAAACTGATCATGATAGTCTTAAACACTTTTTGGAACAAAGACTATCATCAAAAGAGCAGCAAAATGGGTCACAAAGATGTTGGGTTATGACTTTGAAATAATCTACAAAAAAGGAAAGCTTAATGTTGTTGCGGATGCACTCTCAAGAAAGAATGAAGAGGTGGAAGCATTTCTTTGTGCCATTTCTATTATCCAACCAGATTGGATAACTGAAGCAAGAGATGAATGGAAGAAGGACAAAGATGTATGGACACTCATTCAAAAGTTGCAGCAAGATCCTAGTACATCCGATACATTTAGTTGGAAAAATGATTCCTTATGGTACAAAGATCGCTTATATCTTTGTAAGAATTCCCAACTAAAACAAAAGATTCTTCCGGAATTGCACACTTCTCCTTTAGGAGGACACTCAGGATTTTTAAAAACTTACCACAGGGTGAAGAAAGAATTTTTTTGGGATGGCCTTAAATCTGATATTCAAAAGTTTGTGGCGGAATGTTTGGTTTGCCAACAGAATAAAGTGGAGACAATTAAGACCCCAGGACTTCTACAACCTTTATCCATTCCAAGTCAACGTTGGGAGGAGATTTCAATGGATTTTATCACAGTCTTACCTAAGTCTGAAGGAAAGAATGTCATCATGGTGGTAGTTGATAGACTTACCAAGTATGCACACTTTTGTGCATTATCTCATCCATTTAAAGCAAGTACAGTTGCTACTACATTTATGGACTTAATTCAAAAGCTACATGGAAGCCCAAGGGTTATTGTGAGCGACAGAGATCCCATTTTTACTGGAAATTTTTGGACGGAGTTATTTTCTTGTTTGGGTACTCAATTAGCTAATAGCTCATCTTATCATCCTCAATCTGATGGTCAAACTGAGATAGTAAATAAATGTTTGGAAGGATATCTTCGTTGTTTTGTATCCGATAAACAAACACAATGGGTCAAGTGGTTACCTCTTGCTGAATGGTGGTATAACACTTCCTTCCATACTGCAGCAAAAATGACCCCATTTATGGCACTTTATGGATATCATCCACCATCCATCACATCATCTTTAAGGGAAAATTCGAAGGTTCAAGCAGTGGAAGATCACATCGAGCATCAGCAAGAAGTTCTCCAACTCTTAAAGGATAACCTGAATTTGGCACAAAATCGAATGAAACAACAGGCAGATCAACATCGCAGCGAGAGAAGTTTTGATGTAGGAGATTGGGTATTTTTACAGCTACAACCATATAAACAAATGTCCCTCAAGAAAGCTAAGAAGGATAATAAATTATCTCCAAAGTACTATGGTCCTTACAAGGTGTTGCAAAAGATTGGTACTATGGCATACAAATTGGAGCTTCCTGCTTCTTCGCGAGTACATCCAGTTTTCCATGTTTCATGCTTAAAGAAGGTTATAGGAGAAAATCTTCCAGTTCAAACAATATTGCCAGAACTTGATGAGGAAGGAAAAATCATATTGGAACCAGAAGCGGTCATGGAAACAAGAACTCGACAACTACGGAATCGATCAATTTCAGAGTATCTCATCAAATGGAAGAATTTATACACTGAAGATTCTACATGGGAGGATGAAAAATTTATACAGAAGCACCCAGAGCTACTCAAGCGTTGAGGACAACGCTTTTTTGAAGGAGAGGGGCATGTTAGGTCCCTATATTACTAGTATAGTACCTTATTATTGTTAGTGTAAACCCCTTATTGTTATTATTGTACCCTTGTAACCCCCATTTTGTTATTATTGTGCCCTTAAATTATTATTGTTAGGTCGGGTAGGATTACATTGTGGCCCACTAGGATTACATTATGGCCCCATGGACTCCTATATATAGAAAGGAGGTTTTGTGAATTGTATCATCCAAGAATTGTTCATTTATGTAATGTATTGGAGGTTGCCCCCTCGAAGTGGCTCATTTCTAAGGCGTTTATATCTCTTTTCTTCTCTCTTTGGAGCTGGTTACACAACACAAACTAATGCCCATGACAATGGAGAAATTCTTTGCTTTTGAGTGCTTTGTTCAAGAGCGACACAACTAACTCTAGCTGCCATCAATTATCGAAGTAATGTCTCATTCCCACTATTTTGGGAATATATACTTTTTTTGTCATTTTCATATTAAAATCTTGAAAAATATAAAATAATGCCTATAACACAGTGGAAAGAATGAGTGTCAGGGAACAAATGCACTAGTTCTTGGGATTCGAACATTCCTCTTCACAATGAAAGGTGGCGAAACTGGTCAATGAAACTGAAAGGAATGTTCTCTCCACGGGCATAAGGTGTCAAGTTGCAGAGGCGAAGTGATCACACGGTTGATTTTGCAGAAAGACATGGTAAAAAATTGGCTTATACACAAGTCCAATTGAAGCCAGATTACGGCCCAAAGGCACAAACAGTTAACATGTAATGCAGCAGTGCAACTCAACATGTGGTAGCCTCTAGGGTATAAAGCCAAAAAGATAGCGAAGAAGAAGGAGGATGAAGCTTCATCGCAAAGGTCATCGTAGGAAAAACAAGGACTCCCAAGCCGAAGAACAAAAGTTCAACATGGGTGCCAAGTGACAACAAGGTACTATCTAGGGCACCCATCATAAGGTAGGATCCTCCCACACAAGTTATGGCACATCTAAGAAACTAGAAGTTTTCGTGTCACATCTTGGTGGGGTCGATCCTAAGGAAAAAATGGAAAAGGAAACTGATAATGCACAATGTAGGTGGAGAACCTAACCTATATGCCAATTTCACGAAT
This sequence comes from Pinus albicaulis, assembly GCA_034641835.2. Taxonomy (NCBI): domain Eukaryota; kingdom Viridiplantae; phylum Streptophyta; class Pinopsida; order Pinales; family Pinaceae; genus Pinus; species Pinus albicaulis. The sequence continues at coordinate 56,530,223 of CM076579.1, read as the reverse complement.
AAATACCTGTCATAGCGGATCAACCATATACATACCCAAAGGAAAAAATATTCAAAGTTTTGTAGACATAATCAGGAACACTAGACTAGAAGTTAATACACCCCATAAATAAACTTCAAAAAAAGCTTGTGTTATAGAATGCGAAACTTGAAAACGGATACCTTATATATATAGTATGGTACAAGGAACCAGGCATCCTTACGACTTACACATAATATTTTGGTAGGAAAATCCCCTTGTGGGATTCAGGCCTAGGACTCCTTGTTGAGTCCCAAACTTGCATCTTTCTTATACACCTATCTAGACCTTTTTCATTCACCTGGACCTTCTAAGTCATCAATATCATTGCATATTAATTGTAAAAGAGCATTTAAAATGGTTTTTAACTATGTTTTGTGTCTGCTATTTGAATTAGATTTTTGCTCATTAAGCTGCGGAATCTTGTCACTTTCCGCAGCTGCTGCAACTTTCCGCAACCATTTTGTTAAAGTCTATATTGCAGGTGTCTTCAGGCAAATCGAGCCACATGGGCAAGTTGGAAATGACATGGACATGGATCGAGTCCTATTGGCTCAGTCGAATTCACCTAAGAAGGTTGTGGTCAAAGGTAGCCAAGTGGTGGTCAACCGAAGAGTCCCACGGTGACAGAACTCTGTTTTTCATCACGTGAAGATTTGCGTGGCCGTTTCTAAATCACGGGAGACACATCAACACCTGTAAACGGCTCCATAAGCCGAATCCAACAGCCACTCTCCATAGATTTAATCCTCACGGCGGCCATAATGCTAGATCTCTGGACGTGGTGGTTCACGTGTCTTCCATCAGCGCAGACTTTAGGGAATTAGTTATATCACCCTCTGTTATAAATAATGCGTTCTCATACGCATAATAGTTAGTTCTTGTAATGTAATTCTGCTGTAAAGAAAGCTACTGTGCCGTAACACTTTTTCCATTGTTATGACTGCATTTTGAATATAAGAGAAGACTCTGTTTATCAGCGTAATTCGTGGTTGATAGCTGTTGTCTGAGGTTTGTGCAGAGGGCCCCTACACACGCTAAGGTTTTGTGTATTACTATATAGTTTCATGCTTCATTTCTTTACGTTCATTGTGTCATAGTCATTCACGTGTATATATATATTACATCTTTCATGGTATTTACGTTTCATCTTTGTCCATAATCTTTCATGCTTTACATTTTACTTCTGTCCATAATCTTTTATGCTTTATATTGTTGTTAACTGATCAGTGTTTTTGTTCCAGATTACAATAGGCAGCCCGGGCATTTGCACATCATTTTATAATGACTAATGACATGGAATCAATCTTGTCCTTCTGCTGATTTATCTTTTTCTCTTAGTTTTTAATTCCAGCACTGTTTTATTCATTTCAGTTTTGTACATTTGCTTTACTAGTTAGATTAGATATTAAGCTGCTCATTTCATTATCAGTTACCTCCGAAAGCCATAGCGAGACTAATGGTGAGGGATTGCAGTATGAATGTGTATTTTGATGTTAGTTTATTTTTCTGCAAGTTAGATATTATATTGCTCATTTCATTATCAGTTACCTCCGAAAGCCATAGCGAGACTAATGGTGAGGGATTGAAGTATGAGTGTGTAGTTTGATATTAGTTCATTTTCTTTCTGCAAATCAGATATCAGATTGCTCAAGTTGTTTATGATTACCTCCGAAAGCCATAGCGAGACTAATGGTGAGGGGTCAGAATATGAATTGATGTAATTTGATTTTAGCTTTACTTTACTTGCAAATCTTTGGATTTCTTTGAGTACAGTTCTTTTGTGTTTACACAGCAGTAAGGGTAATGGTTTCATGATCAATAGTTCACTGTTTGTTTGACTAATATAGTGGCACATTTTCATTTAGGAATTAATTTTGTCATTGCATGTTTTAAAACCCTTTTGAAGTTTGAAGTTTGGGAAATCATTATAAAGGACATCATTGCCTTGAACATTTATATCCATACTTGTCTTTTAGAATTTCCATCTCACATTAGGAAACCAACCAAGATAAAAACTCCCAAGATAAATAAAAAAAAAATCAAAAACGACAAAAAGTAAGAGATAGGTTATCTTGCACATATAGTGCGCCACACTTCGTCAGCTTACAAATCTCGGATTGACAAATTAATGTAGCAATTTAGGACACACTAAATTGACCAAACAGTTTGGCGCCGTTGCCGGGGAAGTGTAACTAGCTAGCCAATTTCTTAAAAAAATATATATATAAGAAGGGAAAACTTGATAACTTCTTGAAGTATGCTCTCCTCTTGCACCTAGTGTGATCTGGAGGATCAGAAAAGAGAGTTATTGGTTCAATAATTTCTTAAGTATGCTCTCTTCTTGCACCTAGTGTGACCTGGAAGATCAGAAAGAGAATTATTAGCCCAACTTCAAAAAAAATAATAATAAAAATGACATGCATAGAGCAAGAGATTATAGGGGAAGGTTTATAGCTAGAGCTAAGAGTTCGATTTTCACAACTCCATCTTCTGCAAGGCATAGACAAGATTCACCACCATCTACCCCTAGCCTTAAGATTCTTGGAATTCAAGGAGCAGCTGAATTAGAGGATTCTCCTATACCACCTACTAAATCTCATTTAGAAAAGGATCCTTTCTTTACTTCTACAGGAGAGTATATTGTAATCAAAGAAGTAGAATCACCCGAAGAAGAAAAGGAAGAGACTCCCTCTCATCCTCCCTTGATAGAAGAACCAGAGGACTTTGAGGACTCTAAAGAAACTATCATGGCAGAGGAAATAATAGATGGATTCGGAGGTAGAGGTAGAGGAGGAGGAAACAATGGAGACAACAATGGTGGAGGTGAAGGTAATAATGGAAGAAATAGGGAAGGAGACAACTTGTTTGGATTCCCTATAGTTGATGAGGAAACTCATACAACAATGAAAAACATCTCACCATCTATCCTCCCTAACTTTTATGGATTGCGAAGTGAGGATCCTGAAACATTTCTGTTTGAGTTTGAAGTCGTGTGCCGAACCTATGACTATATGGAAGACTCTCAAAAACTCAAACTGTTTCCTTCAAAATTGAAGGGAGCTGCTTTGAAATGGTTCATGGGATTATCCACTCAATCTATTAGGACTTGGAATGATATGAAACAAACATTTTTGGATAGATACTTGGACTATTGTATGCCCACCAATCACAAGGATGAGGTATTCAAAATGGTGCAAAAGGAAGATGAAAATTTGGAAGATTTACTTGAAAGATTTCAATACAACTTAAAAAGAGCAAAGATGAGCAACTTAGATGAAGAAACTTTGAAAGCCCTTATATTAAAATCCATTAGAGATGAATGGATAGATATTTTAAACATGATGGGGAAAGGAGACATTTCTCAACTTCCACTTCGTGACATAACAGAACTATGTGTCCATCTCTCAAGAGGAAAATCTAAAACAGGAAAAGGGCCTAGGGATCCTTCTCTTATCAGGGCTAAAAAATCTACAACTAGATTAGTAAGTAGGGTAGAGATTGGCAATATGATTGATGAATTCAAAACTGATATCTTAGGGAGCCTTAGTGAACAACTAGACACCCTTAAGATCCAAAACAAGCAGAAAGCAGAAACAGATGCTCTAGCCATCTTTTGTCCAAAATGTAGGAAGAAACATGCTTTAAGGGAATGTCCCTTGGATGCAAAAGTTGTAGAAACATGTATGATTTTCTCAGAGAATCATGAGATCAAGGATTTTCCTTCAATCCCTAGACTCAAAGCTGTCTTTCAAGAAGACCCAAATTCAGTAGAATCTCTCTGTTTTGTTGCAAGAAGACCTTGGCAGGGACAACAAACTCAAGGGTTTAACAACCCTATGAATCTTCAAACCTCACCAAATTGGAATCCTTGGCAACAACCTTGGCCCCAACATCAAAATCCATATCAGCCATGGGTACAAGGGATGCAAAATCCTTATGGGAGATTTGCTCAATTTTATCAATATCCTCCATCTTTTCAAAATCAACAAGCTCCACAACTTCCAAACCCAAATCCACAAATTTCATTGCCATTTCCACAACAACAACCTTCTCAACAAAATCCAAATCCTCAACTCATGCTTCCATACCAACAAAAGACAAATCAACTTCCAGCTCAGCCACTGTCAAATCCTAACAATAAAAATCCTCAGAATACTTACATGATAGAAGGACAACAATTTCCTACCTATATGATTGTTCCTCTCAATTATGTACAACTCAGATCTGGTAGAGTTTTAGAAAAACCTTCTATAGATGTCCAAGAGCAAGATACCTCTGAGGAGGACTCTCTTAAAGCCAATAAGGATTATGAGGAAACATCTCTTCAAAACTCAAACATTCAAAAAGAGAAAGAAAAGTTAACCCCCACAACTCCTATAGTTGAGCAACCTGCATCTTCATCCACACCTCCTTTCCCTGAAAGATTACAAATTGATAAGGGGGTGGAAAAACAAATCTTGTTGCCTAACTATGATTTTCTAGATGAATTAAAAAATGTTTGTATCAAGATTCCCTTGCTACAAGCCATTCGAGAGATTCCTATTCTAGCAAAAACAATAAAGGAGTTGAGTTTAAAAAGACCAAGAAGGAAACTAAAAGACACAAGAAGAATCCACCTGGTAGGAAAAATTGCAGATATTATGATGGGAAAAATTACCATGCAGAAGTATGTAGATCCAGGAAGTCCAATTGTCAAGACACATATAAATGGGATAGAAATTCCAAATACATTGATTGACTTAGGGGCTGCTATCAACATTATGAGTAGATAGAATATGGACCAGCTTAAACTTCCTAACCTTCTTTTTACACCTACTTTACTGCAGCTTGCAGATCGATCAATTATTAAACCAGACGGTGTATTGGAAGATATTTCAGTCTCCTTAGATTCTTGGGAATATCCAGTAGATTTTATGATTTTGACTCCCAAGAGTAATCTAGGAGGGCACCCACTTATCTTAGGAAGACCTTGGCTAGCCACAGCTGATGCTTTCATTAGTTGTAGATCTGGGGATATGTACATTTATAATGGTAATTCGACAAAGAAATTCAATTTGTATCCTCCAGCAAAAGCAATCACAGAAGTAGGAGACAATGAATGGGTTGATGATGAGGACACTATACAACCTGTCTTTACCATTTCGGAAATCAGTGAGGATAGTCAAATTCTGAACACATTAGAAAATTTTGAGACATCTTCAGAATATGACCCCACACAATTTCAGTTGGAATCTGACATAGAATATTTATCATCAAGATAAATGTCTCTTTACTCTATGGAAGAGTTTGGTAGTTCTACCATTGAGATTTTTCCAGGAAAAACATTGAATATCAACAAACATTTGGAAAAGTCACAACAAGAAGAACTAACCAAAATCTTGCAAAAACATTCCACTGCATTTGCATGGGAGTATATTGACATGAAAGGTATTGATCCTAAGACTTGCATCCATCATATCTATATTGAGGAAAACAGTAGACCAATCAGACAACCTCAAAGAAGGATGAATCCAAATCTTAGGGAGATAGTGAAAGAAGAGCTCCAAAAATTACTCAATGTAAACTTCATTTATCCAATTTTAGATAGCCGATGTGTTTCTCCTTTGGTTATAGTACCTAAAGAGAATGGTAAATGGAGGGTATGCATTGATTACAGGGAATTGAACAAAACAAATTTGAAGGATCACTTTCCTTTGCCCTTTATTGATCAGGTATTAGATACATTAGCAGGCAAAAAGTACTTTTCATTTTTGGATGGTTTTAGTGGCTATAATCAAATTCAGGTAGCACCTAAAGATCAAGATAATACCACATTTACCTGTCCATGGGGAACTTTTGCCTATCGAGTGCTTCCTTTTGGGTTATGTAATGCACCCGCAACATTCCAAAGAGCAGTACTAGGAATTTTTTCTGATCTAATCCATGATTGTGTAGAGGTTTATATGGATGATTTTACAGTTTATGGTAATTCATTTGAAGAGGCATTAGAAAATTTGGAAAAATTCCTTATAAGATATAAAGAAACAAACCCTTCATTAAGCCATGAAAAATGCTTTATGATGTTTACTGAAGGTATTGTTTTGGGGCATCATATTTCAGGAGATGGGATTAAGGTTGATAGATCAAAATTTCAAGTCATCTCTAAGTTGCCTATTCCAAATTGTCAAAGAGATGTTAGAAGTTTTCTAGGATTTACTGGTTACTATAGAAGATTTATAAAAAACTTCACTAAAATAGCATCTCCACTCTTCAAATTGCTTACAAAAGATTGTGAATTCAAATGGGATCCTGATTGTCAATCAGCCTTTGAAACTTTGAAAACAAGAATATCTGAAGCACCTATCTTGAGAGGACCAAATTGGAAACTTCCTTTCCATATATCTACAGATGCTTCAGATACAGCTCTAGGAGCTGTGTTGGGTCAAAAGGATTTAGTCCCTTATGCCATTTACTATACCAGTAAAAATTTGACTCCCACAGAGTTGAACTATACTGTGACTGAAAAAGAGTTTTTAGCCGTTGTTCATGCAATTAATAAGTTTAGACATTACATAACAGGCTATGAAACTTTTATTCATACTGACCATTCTGCAATTAGATATTTAATGAACAAACCTGTTACTAATGGCAGAGTGACAAGATGGCTCTTACTTTTACAAGAATTCAATATTACTGTGTTGGATAGACCAGGGAAACAAAATACAATAGCTGATTTCTTGTCTAGGATTCAGAATACTAAAGAAGATTCTCCTGTAGAGGATAAGTTTCCTGATGAATACTTGTTTGTAGTAACTATTAAGACTCCTTGGTATGCAGATATTGCTAACTATTTGGTTACAGGGAAACTGCCTTCACATTTGTTTCCAAGTGAAAAAAGAAAGATTATTCAGGAGAGTTCAAAATATTCATGGATTTCTAATGAATTGTTTAAAATAGGGCCAGATCTTGTGATCAGAAGATGTGTCAGGGAAGATGAAATGCCTGATATTCTTAAGGCATGTCATGATGAACCATGCGGCGGACACTTTGCAGACAAAAGGACGGCCTACAAAATCCTCTCTTTAGGATATTATTGGCCTTCCCTCTTCAAAGATGCAAAACAATATGTCAAAAGGTGTGACAGCTGCCAAAGAGTAGGGAAACCTACCCTTTCAAATGAAATGCCATTGCAAACACAGGTACTCATCGAAACCTTTGAGAAATGGGCTTTAGATTTCATAGGACCTATTAATCCACCATCTAAGCAAAAGAAGTATATATTGGTTTGTACTGATTATGTTACTAAATGGGTAGAAGCTAAAGCATTAGTGTCTGCTACTGAAAATTCAGTTGTTAATTTTCTTTATGAGGATATTTTTACTCGCTTTGGTGTTCCAAGAGAAATTGTGACAAATCAGGGAAGCCAATTCACATCCAACTTGGTGGAGAAGCTGATGGAAGAATACAAAATCAAGCACAAAAGATCTACTCCTTACCATCCGCAAGCAAATGGTCAAGTGGAGTCTACAAACAAAGTTCTTGAAAGTATCATCACCAAAACTGTTCATCTACATAGAAGAGATTGGGAAGAAAGGCTTTCTGAAGCCTTGTGGGCCTACAGAACTACATGGAGAAATACAACATGACATTCTCCCTATGAACTTGTTTATGGGAAAGAAGTCCTGCTCCCCATTGAGTTCCAAGTCAAGACCTTCAAGATAGCAGTTCAGTTGGGGATGAATTTATCAGAAGCCCAAAAGCATAGAATGGAGCAGTTGAATGAGCTAGATGAGATCATACAAGAGGCAATTCTAAGAACTGATCTAGTTCAATATCAAAGAGCTAAATGGCATGAAAAATACATCAAAGAGAAGAAGTTTCAAGAAGGAGATTGGGCATTGCTATTTGATTCCAAGTTTAAAGATTTTAAAGGAAAATTTCAGACTCATTGGCTTGGGCCATATGAGATTGACAAGATCTTTAGCAATGGAGCGGTAAGAATCAAGACCACTGATGAATTTCAAACTCCTCTTATTGTGAATGGCCACAAATTAAAAGTCTATCATAAGCCACTTTCAAAAGAGGAATTTGTCAAAATGTTTCAAGAAAATTTTGCAATAAGGCTGGTAAAGAAGAATTCTTCTTCTCCACCAGCCTAGTTTTTGTTCATAAAAAAAATAAAAAAAATAAAAATAAAATAAAATAAAATAAAATAAAAAATAAAATATTGTATAAGCCTGAAAACCAATCACTGATTGGCTGTGTTATACAGAAAATGTAGGGTGAAAATCAGGAACACCTGACACCCTATATTTTCCAAAAAATAAATAAATTTCTCTCTCATTTCATAAGTTTTATGACAACCCACTCCATTTCATTCCATTTCATTCCACTCCATTTCATTTCATTTCACTTCATTTCATCTATTTCATTTCATTTCACCAATAAAATTTTCTTTCATGACCATTTTCATTCAGTCAGTTATCATCCATCTATTTCCATTCACCCAAATAATAGCTGTGTCAGTTTCCGTAGCTGACACCAGTTTCCGCAGCCGGAAGCAGATTCTACAGCTACCACTCTGTTTTTCAAAAAAAATGTACAGCCAGATGTTAGTTCAACAATCATGAAATCAAATGCAGGTATGAAGACATATTATGAGGACATGGGGCATTCAAGATATCAATGAGGAGCAACTGATTGAAGACCAATGAAAAATGGCAAGAATTCCAAGGTATGAGTAAAAATTTATTTCAAATGGCATTCAAGCACATTTTTACATAGTGATAAACCATAGCTCCATTATATGCAATGATTGTGTTGACAAACTTCGTAACCATTCCACGATCTCTATATGATCCTCCCACAATCCTTGCATTCATTTTCAAACGGTCCCATAATCAAGCCTCCGATCTTCACTCACACTCCAATACTCCACCTGTGATGATGAAACGTGGTTGATTTGACTACGGCTTCTTTCAGCCGCACAAAATCCGTAGCCGTTTCATAAACATGCTTGCATCTACTCTGCAGCCACCCAATTTTAAATATTTCCGGATGCGTTTTACTCCTCCTACTGTTCTATTGATCTCACAGCTGCATTTCCACCGTGCTCACGTAACCCTTTTCTGTTCCGCTTCACCCCATTTTGTTCTCTGTTACGCTACATTTCGTATACCTATTCTCTGATATCCGCCTACAGTCACTGGTCTCCTCCATAAATCGTGCTCATTTCCGCTCATTCAGTCGTCTTACCTCCGTTAAACCCCCCTCACGTAGACAAGTTTTAAAGAGAAGAAAGAAGGATGGGTCAGTTGTTGAGAACAGAACCAGAAGGACCTAAATTAATGGAAGGATACCCGCAAGTCAGAGATATATTGAAAAAGGCAAAGTGGCTTCGGTTTATTCAAAAGTTTAGACGCTACCATAAAGAGGTGACAAAAGCTTTTGCAAGGTCTTTCAATGGTCTGGAGGTAGAAATTGGGGACCTCAAATTTACAGTGAATGAGGCATCCATAGCATCTGCTACAGAACTCCCTCAAGAAGGTGAACGCTGGTTCAAGAACAAAAGTATTAGTGATGAAGCTTGGAGAGTGATCCTACGTAACCCAGGTATGGATGTAACTATTTTTAAAAAGGGAATTCTTGTTCATGCTTTAAAAGAAGAGTGGGCCAATTTACTGTTGGTCATTCAAAATTTTATCACCTGTGAGGGACGTTTTGGATCAATGTATATGTATCATACCCGATTGCTGATGAATTTTCTAGATAACCAGACCCTCAATCTGCCATAATTTTTATTAAATAGTTTGAAAAAGATGTCTGTAGCTGTCCAAAAGCATCTGGGGGACATAGAACCACATTTTTATCACCATGGTCTTGTGAAAATTTTGATTGAAAAACAGTTAAAAGAGAAAAAGGGCACATGGGAACAATTTTTTATTAGAAATTTCTTTGAAGAACCCCAAGAAATTCCTGAAGGCAGTACATCAAAAAGGAGTAGGAGAAAGAGAAAAAATGAAGAAACTCAAAGTACTCCTAGTAACAGAGTTGAAAGAACCAGTAGAGAGGGAAAATTGTTTAAAAGGAAGAAGGAAAAGATTGAAGAGAGAAAAAGAATTAAGGCTATGCATCAAACCCCTTCTTCAGAAGAAGACCATCAAGTATTGTCTGAGAGACTATTTCACCTTCAGGAACAGTCAGCTATGGCCAAAAAGAAAGAGAAAGGAAAACAGAAGCAAAAATACAGTAGTCCACAGTGTGTAAGAAGAAGTTCTAGGCTTAAAGGGAAGTTGAGGAAAACACAAACGAAAGGACCCCATTTTATTGACTTGGGAGAAGAAACACCTGAACAAACTCCAGCTGAACATAGTCCATCTCATTCTCAGCCAGACGTTGAACATATTCCACCGCATTCTCAGTCAAATGTTGAAATTAGTCCTCAACATGTTGACATGAGTCCTTTTCAGCCAGATTTTGAAGTCAATTCTCCTCCATAGTATTTTGGGGACAGCCCAAGGAAAATGACACCTAAGATAGATCCAAAGCAGCAAGAGGTGTACGATTACATAGAATCCTTAGAAAGGACAGCCACGGGCCCCAACACCTCATCCACTCAGCCTCATATAGCACAAGAAGCTCTAGTCCAATCATTGAAACAAGAAGTCTTTGAGTTGGAGGTTTTAAATAGACACATTAAAAATGAAAATGAGGCATTAAAGGAACAAAGCAAATTGGACAAGATCATTCATGAAAATACCATGCTACATCTGGGACTGTGGCAGAAAAAGAACAGGAAACTGAAGAAGAAATGTCAGAAGATAAGTAGAGCACTAATTAATCTCAAATACAGATGCTTGATGAAGAAGCCCAAGATGTTAGCAGCACCAAGGAAGAGGAGAAGAGGACTGGATGTACTGGAAGAGGTGTCAAGGCATATGAATTGAAGAAGGATTATCAAAATTTTGGTTGCATGAGGACATGCAACACCTTCACAGTGGGGGTATGTTGAGTCCCAAACTTGCATCTTTCTTATACACCTTTATAGACCTTTTTCATTCACCTGGACCTTCTAAGTCATCAATATCATTGCATATTAATTGTAAAAGAGCATTTAAAATGGTTTTTAACTATGTTTTGTGTCTGTTGTTTGAATTAGATTTTTGCTCATTTAGCTGCGGAATCTTGTCACTTTCCGCAACTGCTGCAACTTTCCGCAGCCATTTTGTTAAAGTCTATATTGCAGGTGTCTTCAGGAAAATCGAGCCACATGGGCAAGTTAGAAATGACATGGACATGGATCGTGTCCTATTGGCTCAGTCGAATTCACCTAAGAAGGTTGTGGTCAAAGGTAGCCAAGTGGTGGTCAACCGTAGAGTCCCACGGTGACAGAACTCTGTTTCTCATCACGTGAAGATTTGCGTGGCCGTTTCTAAATCACGGGAGACACATCAACACCTGTAAACGGCTCCATAAGCCGAATCCAATAGCCACTCTCCATAGATTTAATCCTCACGGCGGCCATAATGCTAGATCTCTGGACGTGGTGGTTCACGTGTCTTCTATCAGCGCAGACTTTAGGGAATTAGTTATATCACCCTCTGTTATAAATAATGCGTTCTCATACGCATAATAGTTAGCTCTGTAATGTAATTGCGTTGCCACTGTGCTGTGACATTATTTCTCTGTTATGACTGCATTTTGAATATATAAGAAGACTCTGTTTATAAGCACAATTCGTGTTTGATAGCTGCTTCCCGAGGATTGTGCAGAGGGCCCCTGCACACGCCGAGGTTTTGTGTATTACTGTATAATTTCATGCTTCATTTCCTTACGTTCATTGTGCCATAGTCATTCACGTGTATATATATTACATCTTTCATGGTATTTACGTTTCATCTTTGTCCATAATCTTTCATGCTTTACGTTTTACTTCTGTCCATAATCTTTCATGCTTTATATTGTTGTTAACTGATCAGTGTTTTTGTTCCAGATTACAATAGGCAGCCCGGGAATTTGCACATCATTTTATAATGACTAATGACATGGAATCAATCTTGTCCTTCTGCTGATTTCTTTTTCTTAGTTTTTAATTCCAGCACTGTTTTATTCATTTCAGTTTTGAACATTTTCTTTACTAGTTAGATTAGATATTAAGCTGCTCATGTCATTATCAGTTACCTCCAAAAGCCATAGCGAGACTAATGGTGAGGGATTGAAGTATGAGTGTGTAGTTTGATATTAGTTTATTTTTCTGCAAGTTAGATATTAAATTTCTCATGTCATTATCAGTTACCTCCGAAAGCCATAGCGAGACTAATGGTGAGGGATTGAAGTATGAGTGTGTAATTTGACATTAGTTTATTTTTCTGCAAATTAGATATCAGATTGCTCAAGTTGTTTATGATTACCTCCGAAAGCCATAGTGAGACTAATGGTGAGGGGTCAGAATATGAGTCGATGTAATTTGGTTTTAGCTTTACTTTGCTTGCAATTCTTGGATTTCTTTAAGCATAGTTTCTTTTGTATTTAGACAGCAGCAAGGGTAATGGGTTTCATGATCAATAGTTCATTGTTTGTTTGACTAGTATAGTGGCACATTTTCATTTAGGAATTAATTTTGTCATTGCATGTTTTAAAACCCTTTTGAAGTTTGAAGTTTGGGAAATCATTATAAAGGATATCATTGCCTTGAACATTTATATCCATACTTGTCTTTTAGAATTTCCATCTCACATTAGGAAACCAACCAAGATAAAAACTCCCAAGATAAATAAAATAAAAATAAAAAACGACAAAAAGTAAGAGATAGGTTATCTTGCACATATAGTGCGCCACACTTCATCAGCTTACGAATCCCAGATTGACAAATTAATGTAGCAATTTAGGACACACTAAATTGACCAAACACTCCTTTCGTAGCTAAAACTCATGGCTTCAAAACTTTCCTCCTGCTAAGGAAACTCAACATCCAGGAAATCATGAGAACTAAAAGGATCAAAAGATGGAATCAAGGGGTTCCATACACCCATAGGAGAAACGACTCAATCAACTGTTGGGATCAAATCCTGAGAAGGAAAATAATAATTCAAAGGATCCTTCTTAGAAGCAATTGACGATTGAGGACATAACACCACATAGTTCAGCCATGGCAAGGCAAAGTCAAATTGAAGACTTGGAACATACCAAGGGGAATTTTGAACTAAGTTCGAATTATGATGGCAATTGTCAGATGCAAGTTGATAAATAGTGAAAATTCTTCCATTATGAGGAAAATACATCACTTGAAAGAGTGAAAAATCCACAACATTCATAGCATAGACATAATCACATCCAAGTAGCATATTAAAATCTAAATAATAATCAACTACCATCAAATCAATTAATATTTTTTTCCCACCCAAAGTGATAGGCAATTGAGGAAGAACAACCATAGATTGACCAAGTCTTCTATCATAAGCTAGCAATTGACTATCATTTTCCAGCAACATTGGAGAACCCAAAGCTATCCAAGTTCAGGAGGATATAATATTTGTAGAGGACCCTTCATCCACTTCACATCAATATACATTTGTGTAATTAACTTTAACCCTTATTTGGAAAGGTGTAGAAGAAGGAAGAAAAGGCTCAACAATACTATCCCAATCAAAGGAACCACTCCTAGAACTTGGAGGGGTTATACTCGAAGAAAGTGACATGCCACCCAAACCAGAATATTGTGAACTAGAAATCAAGAAGACTTTGTTGTTAGACACTTCACCCCCCAAAAAGTGAGTGGGATCGGACAAAGATTGCACTAGCTCGATCACTTCATAAAAAAATGGTTGATATGGCTATTGATAAACCATAAGAGGTTCAAGAGTAGAAGAACCTACAAAGTCATACCACAACCTTTGTACCACTGAAATATTAAGGCACAAGTGAGTAATATGAACTCCCTTAGGCTTAAATATTTTGTGCCTACGTTTTTTATCAAAATTAATGCTCCTAGCATTACTAGCAGCGATTAGTGAATAATTTCCAACATGACTTACAGAGGTTGGTAGAGGATCTCCAATATGACTTGTAGATGTTGGTGGAGGGTCTCCAACATGACTTGTAGAGGTTAGTCACTCTTTTCCATGAGAGATAGAACTTATGCCCCTAGAGCAACCCACAAAAGTATATGAGTTATCATCAGGATTACTAATAGAGGTAGTTAAATCATTGCTAGTTTGACTTGCAATGACTAGAATTATGCCCCCGACATGACTTAAAGCGGTTGAAGGCTCATCTCCAACATGACTGGCAGAGGTCGATGATGATGCATGGAGGAAATTATCCTTATCCTTATTCTTCCTCGTTCTCTTCTTTTTAGATTTTCTATTACAATATGGAGGAGAAAGAGGAAGTTGATATTCCTCTGGTGAAGAGGATGAAGAATTAACACCCATTCGATGCTCTTGAAATAAATCATTCATCTGAGAAGCTTCAAGAACATTTGGAACATTCAGAGTGGACCACAACAAAATGGGTATTCCAAAATTTAATCTAGGAATATTGAAAGTGGCCATCAAGGGGGTAACAACATTTCCAAAGAAAGAAAAACACAAGGATCCACTTTTAGAGGGGTTCCTTGGTTGGAATCCATAGGAATACGGGAAATGCCAAACTAACAAGCAGATCCTTCCCTTACGAGATAGTTCAAATGACTTTTCAAGGAAGGGAGATGCACAATGAAAACTTTTCCCTTAAGCAGGAAACTCCACAATTCCAAAAAAAAAAGATCAAGAGCCTTTCAATACTAGTGGAGTGGTTGGTCAATCACTCAAAAATAAAGTTCTAAAGTGACAAGAAAAAAATCCACCTAAAGCCAACTAAATTCAAAGCGAAAAGAGCACTCCGCTATAAATTCCCTAAATATACAACCAAACAAGAAACTTCCAAGTATTTCCACTCTGGTTTATTAATACTGGGCACGAAAAAATAAGAAAGTTAAGATAAGGGCCTTTCGAAGATAGTGTGCGGTAATTATGCCCTAGGCCTACTCACGAAGGTAACATAAACAGTTACATTAATCTCCAGACAAAATCCTTTGCCTGTACAAGTACCTGAGCTTCGCAAGGGCACCCTCCAAAAGTACTAATGAGAGTGATGCAATTTTTTTCTCAGGTACCACGGGTATTTCCCCCCACAGTCACCTATGTGGTCCCTAGGAAAGGAAACTAAGGTCACCAGTTCATATCGGAAGTCAGACGAAAAAGTTGTTAATCGAGATCCAACAACTAGGAGAGGGGATATCTCTCTTCCCTGTTTTCACTCACCCTCGTGCTTGAATCTCTTGTATGGAGAGTTTTCCCATACAACTTAACAAGACTATATTTACACTGCTTAATCAACTTATATGTTTCATTTTGGAGTGGCCTTAGAGGGTTTACTCTCCAAACACCTATTCCAAGGCCCTAAAAGTCCTAGAATAGTTGATGTATATATGAAGAATCAAAAAATTCTAGTTCATTTTAGATAAATGCTTGATTTTAATGGTTTTTATTAAGTCAATGGTAAGATGGAAGTGCAACTGATGGTGTTTTGACATGAAAGAAATCAATAGAAAACCTATCTACATGAAAATGAAACTCATTGTCTTCAATGAAAAGTGATTTCTTACAAAGGTTCTACAAGAAACCTAATAAAGAAAAACCTTTTTTTTAATCAATTTTTCATTCACGCATTCAAAAAACTAACAAAAGAACTAAATGCGCAAAATGCATCTTTCCTATTACATACTAGAATGCTTTAAAATGCAAGATTATAGGATTACTCTAAACAAAACAAGAAAATTTGTTTCCCAACAAAGATGTCAAAAACTTGACACAAATAGAGACAAATTCAATCAATAACTTCTCCCAACTGAGAGATAAAAAAATTGGCACAAAAAGGGGGCAAATTAAAACAAGAACTCTTCCCAAAACCAAGCAAATTCGACCAAATGAAAAACTTTTCACTTGCTCAAAAATGACAACAAAGCATAACAAAAAACTGAAAGAAAAATAAAAGGAAAATAAATATGTTTTTTTTCTTTTTCTTTTTAAGGATCTAAAGAATTCTTTGAGAAAGCAAAAAACTGCCCAAAATCTCAAGATCATAAAATTGAGCAGAAAGGGCCTCACGTTCCTTAAGCCATAAACATCATTCGAATGACAAGACATAACAAGTGGAAAGAGGTTACACACTCAAATAAATGACCTGATCAATAGCACCAACTTCATAAAACAAGAAAACACCAAGAAATTCAAGAAAATGCTTCAAGATTTTGTGAAGCACGTTTCTCAAAAAACCAAAAAAAGAAAAGAAAAACAATGAAATAAAGCAAAGGTGAAGTAGTAAGAAGGTCGAGCATGAAAAAATTAACACTAATTGATTGTTCTGAGTACTCAGAACAACAAAGAACTTCAGCAAGCGGCCCTGACCCCAAACACAAAAACTAAAACTTCACAAAAAGGGAAAACCGTAGGTTGACTAGGTTTTTCACCACGAAAGATAGGAAATTCACAAATTGCGAAAAACAACACTTTCCAAGAACATAAATGATTAAAAATAAGAATAAAAAGGAGGCAAAAGGCCTTACTAAAATTAAAATCTAAAAATTTCATTTCGAACTGGAAATATTAGCCTTGAAAGTGATCAACCTGCGTGTATAAGCTACTTTTCACAAGGAAACATGCATATACATTTGTTTCCTATGAAAAAAATGCGTGTATACGTGACTATGTAAACTAGAAAGCACGTATAAAGTGCAATAAAGAAAAAATTAAAAATTCAAGTCTGATAAAAAAGATTGGAACTTTTTCCTAGATTGATAATGATTCAAAGAAGTTGGAAAAGTGATAAACCAAAAAGAAAGCCCAAATCCAGAGTGAAACAGGCCAAACTAGGAATTACAAAAATGTAATCCCTAGTAGAGTCGTCAATTCTATTACGGATGACGTACCCTAGGATCTATGTTAAGAACCCCAACATATCAGGAAGCATACAAATTTATAGTCCTAACGCTTAAACTAGTAAAATGAGAAGAAGGGGTAGTACCTATAGGTCTTATGTTTGAAGGCGATCCCACAGGGTTCAAACACTCTGCTTCTTCTAGTGCTCCAAAACCTACAACTCACTCAAGAAAAGCACATATACTAGTAATAATAGAAATCATGTTGAAGATGTTAATGTTATATCATATAAGCATATAAGCATAAAAACATGAAATCACTCATAATAGGATCATAACATGTACAAATCATTAAGATAATGAACATTAAGAACGAGACAAAGATTATTTATTTATGAATGCAAATAAGTGTGGAGGAATACCACCTAATTCAGCCATGAATCCAAGCAAAACTGTCCTCTGGATCCATCCATCCTAAGCCTCAACAATCTCCTTCCAAAAGCATACACATGGATTTCATATAAGAGGAATGAACATATTTGTGAGGGAAACAAGGGTTTCCACAATATGGAAGTGCAAGAGTCACAGGGATAAATTAGACTTGATCAAGGAATAAATGGTTATAATATCAATACACATCTCTCTCCTACCTTAAGGACTTCACATGAGGTGTATCTATATCACTCAAAAATAGTTGTTTCGGTTGGGATACAGTTAGGCCACAAGCTTGTGTATGTAGGCTTTCGGTGTAACCCATAAACCCCACCCAGAAAATAGGGATTTTATATTTTTTCATATTTCAAATTATATACCTGGGTTTGGTATAACTATACTCGTGTGCGCACACACTTTTGAGAGGGTATAGTCGCGTATGGAATTCAAAATAATGTTTTTTAGGTTAAGGATCAAGTTTGAAGGAAAAGGGTTGCCCAAGGCCATAACTCAAAGCATCAAGTATACAGAGGTGGAAAATGATTCTATAATAATACCTATGATGAACAAGAGTTGATTCCCCCCCCCCCCCCATTCTCAATAATGCAACCTTGCAATATTTTATGAGTCTATCTGGAGGCATCATCACTACCTGGGCACAAATGCAATAATCATTTAATGAGAAGTACAATAAATATTGTTGGTTTAAGGAGACATCTTTGGAATTCCTATAGGGCCAGATGAGCCCTTAGAAGACTACGAGGAAAGGTTCCAACTAAATTATAGGAGGGCTAATTGTAACCTTGATCCTGAATCACTCAAGCTTGTACTTCTCGAAGGGATAAGGGAGGATGTAATGGAGACCCTCAATATGATATCTAGGGGAGATATTTCTCAAATGACCTATGATGACATCAAGACAATATTCAAGAATCATTTTAGGGTTTCTAGAAAGAGAGGTAGGTCCAGTAATATCCTGGTCAACTATTCTCCCTCCACATCAACTATCAAACATGAGATAGGGAGTATTTTGGAAGAATTTAAGAGTGAAATTTTGCATACATTTTCCTTGTTGATGGATACTATGTAGATTAAAAGGAAGAAAGTGGAAGAAAGAAGGGAAATATCTATATTTTTCCATAGATGCACTAAGAGGTATCCAAGAAATGAGTGCCCACTAAACACCATAATGTTCCACTGTGTATATGAGGAAAACCATGCAACCGATCCCTCTCTTCTCACTGACTTATCAATAGGGCATTCTAGGTGCACAATATCCTTCTTAAAATTCAAATTTCAATGCACCTTTCCAGCCTTCGTACCCTCCAAATCATCTATATTGTTCCATGTAGGTTTTAACCGTGTACAGAAATTATCTGCAAACAAATCTTAAAAAACAGAAAATAAACAATAGCGACAGAATAAAACATAAAGAAAAAATACAGAGATATTTTCCCCTAGATCCCAAATCGGGACTACCAGCTTGATTTTTCATTATATTCCTTTTAGTGTTACAACATATATATATACATTCCGAAGCATTCATAACACCAATCGATTAACCCTGGATTAGAACATAATCGTAGTTCCCTTTAACTGATCTACAAAATACCAGGGGCCGGAAACTATCATGCCCCAAAACCATGTTCAAACCCATGCACAAAACCATGGGCAAGTCCACCCACCGAAAAATAGGGTCCAAAAAATTTTCCAGGGGCACTGTCCCGGACCCTGAACAGGGGGGACTGCAACCCCCCCTGTGACCCCCCTGTTGCACCCGACACAACGTATAGGGGGGCCTGTCGCCCCCTATGTGACCCCCCCACCCCCCACTCATGAAACTAATTGTGGAAACAATATAACACATACCCAACATTCTCCCACTTGTTGTTTTCTTTCCACGGGGGGGGGGGGGGGCACTGGAGAGCTTAGTTATTAGTCCAGATCTGGGACACATATTGTTTCTCTACACCAAGAGAACTTCTCAGTGCTCACAGACTTCGTGAATGCATCTGCAACATTCTTCAAAGTGTCCACCTTTACCAGCAACACCTTTTTATCCTCAACCATATCTCTCACAAAGTGATATTGAACATCAATGTGCTTTGTCTTTGAATGATAAGTAAGATTCTTAGCCAAGAAAATTGCACTTTGGTTGTCACAGTACGTGAGATGAGAACAACTTAAATTCATATTCATGTGATAGATTGAATATTTATTGTGTTCAAAGAATTGTTATGGCATTGGATAGTGGACAAATCCCATGTGTTCTAGGTTAAAATTTGTCCGTTTCAGTATATTTGTACACAAGTATTTATTGTGTTGGAGTGACGACTTATATTATTGTAATAATTTAATAATAAGGTAATAAATCTGTAGTGTCTCACATAACAATTTTTACTAGATTCAATAGGAGTTTTTTTTTTTAATTTTAATATTTCTCTTTAGAGTAATTTAATAATGTGATAATTTCATTTTTTGATGCTTTGAAACGCGTAGTTAAATATTTAATTTATTTATGTATTTAAAAATATATTTAATTAATTAAATATTAAAATATAATTAAGAATTATGTTACATAAATATGATATATTGTGTTTAATTTTTGTTTGATTGTCTATTAGTTTATTTTGACCAAAAATATTTGCAGTCTCTTATAAAGTTTTACAAATTAAATTTTATTATTTTTTAACAATGTTTTATTTTTTTAATTTTCTTTTTTTAACCACTCAGGATAACCTTTGTACAATTAATAATGACATATCATAAAAATATGATGCCCATGTACCAAGTTCTAAATTACATGTTTATGATCTGACGCCAACGTACCTAAGTTGTAATTAGGTTTTCTACCGTCAAAATTCAAGGATCATAAAAGTCCAAGTGTCCATGTGTGTGTTTCCTATTTCATGATCACATACGGGTTGTTGGAAAATATGTACGAGTTTTATTGTGATAACATAACCATTGATGTTGACTCCGTTATCAATCTATTAGTTGATGTTTTATGGTCTCGTCTATATGTGCGTTGACTCCTTTTGACTCCTTTCAATTTGTAATATAATTCTCAAGGGTATATAGTATAATGTTTATAATTCAATTTGACAGATAAATTTGTATGGTATTAAATGAGACTTTATTAATATTTAAACTTCGAATTATCTTGTAGTCTTTCCATATGGAAGTCATTTGGTGAGTTTCATGTCTCGATTGGCGTGAGGGTTTAGATCAACAATCCTCGTTTATTAGGGTTTAATCAACGATGGGTTTTGAAGGAGGGGTGGTTTGAGAGTAACTACCCTCCAAACCTTATGTCACGCAGTGCTCATTTGCATTGTTTACCTTCGCCAATTTTGGCTCGGCAACTACTCAGCGGAAAACCTATTCTGTTAATCCTAGAATGTTCTACCCAACATTCTACTGCTCACTTGGTCAGATAATTGGTAAAATTCATATGTGGAGGCCTTTTTTTTGTGTATACACACCATTTTTCTTTGCTTCTTTAGTTATTGGTCTCTTGACTCAGTTGCTCTATTTTGTTGGAGTTTTCTAGGTTTGATATAGGGGTTTACTGAAGGTATTTGTAACTCTAACTTCTTTTTTCCAAACAAGTCTGCCACAAATATTACAGAGATTAATGGGTCGCAGGAAACATTGCTCAGAGACTGCTTGACAATGGTAAGACCGAGTTTCTTTTTAGTTTGTAGTTATACATGGTTTTAATTTTGTCTCATGTGATAATTTAATTATTGGGTTTTATTTCCCCTCGGGAACGTCGTTAGTGGGTACCAACGAAAAAGGCATCCTCCAAGAAATTCCTCCTCTCTTTATTATTCATATGTATGAGTTTTGTTCAATTTCAACCCACAAGTATTTAGCCTAATTATTTTCTATTTTCATTGCAGGTGAGACTTTTTGTTGCGGCCATCTATAATCAATTCAATGATTTTTTTTTTCTTAATCAAGTTCCATTTTAACTTTATTCCCCTATTTTTCCTTCCATGTGTCATGAAAGTTTACATGGATAGGGTTTCTCTTCTACGGTTTTATATTACCTTTGATACCTGAAGATATATTAATGAATTTTTCCTCTGGAATAAGAATGACAGACTTCCTTATTACTCTTAGGCAGATTGATAAAATTATTACATGTAATTGTGTTGGTATTTTACATTGACTAGCCTATGGCAGAGACTCATGTCGAGAGTATTATCATGTTATGGTTATAAGGAGAATATTTATAATTCTTGCATTGTATTATGATCTAAACCTTTTCTCTTTGAAAACGGTGATTATTGTTTTTTTTTCTCGATTTTAAGAGGGGTTCGTAAATTATTTCCTTGAAATAATTATTGTTGAGTTTATGTTGTATTTTTTTGTGCTTTTCCACTAGCATTTGGTTCCTTCCAGAACTTATTAACTTACTTCTTTGAGATATATATATATGAGAATATTTACGCAGGATATAAGTAATCATAAATACCCTCTATCAGTTTGGTTGCTTATTATATCATATATAAATTGCTATGGTTGTGTTTATCTACAATATGTAGACTTTGGTCTATATACTCATCTCTTTTCCCTTTATTACTAATAAAGTTATTATGATATTGAAAATTTGTAGGTATTAGTATATTTTTGTTCCTGCATGCTTTCGTAACCAATATATTAGTCGAGAGATATTTACAAGGATTTTATAGAATAATGTGTAATGTGTCCTTTCTTATCTAGAGAATGATGGTTGTTTAGCACTACACAGTGAATAATAGTCAATATACCATTTTCTTATATTAGGGATTGTTTTTAGTGTTAGTGTAAAGCTTTTGGAGAAGTGTACCAAAATCCTTTACTTAATTTATAGTTGACTTATAACCCTAAAAGCAAGTTATGATTGTTTTTATGCATCAGATCTGCAATAAAAAATGAAGAAAAAACCCTCCAACACAATAGATCTTGCAAACGGAAACCTATAACAACATAAAATAAAAGTGCAATAACCCAACAGAGGACTTCATCAAATGATGATTTTATTAATCAATACACATGGTGGGGAGAAATTGCAAAATGGGTATGCAATTCCCTCTCCATGGGATGGGTCATTTTCTTGTCCTTGTGCTTAGTAACATGCTTTAGTAATATTTATCTCAAAAGGAAAATATGGAATAAATAAGAAATGATGAATAAATAGTGATTTATTTAATTATTTGAAGGTATTTAAGTCAAAATTGATAAGAAATAATTATCAAATAATGATTTAATAACTATTTCTAGGGAATATTAAATAAATAATAATTTATTTACTTATTGTCATAGGATTTTTTGGATTTTAATGAGAAATAATTTAGGAAAAATCGTTTACAAAAATATTTCCTATAGTGAAAGTGGGTTTACCATTGTAAAACCTGTCCTATATGGCATATTTCAATCAACCTAGTAAGAAATGGGTAGGTGATCATTTTTTTGGGTGATAACACCTAGGCTGCTAATAACCATAGCTTGGCCAAAGAACTACCATGAAATTTCTCAAAGGTTATTGATCTCTAAGGACTGTATTAGTTTTGTTGTGCTAATTGTCCTTTGAGTAATATAAACATGTACAATTTGTCTTTATATATTTGCTTAAGGATGAGAGTTTTAACCATGAAAATTAGATGAATTAGTGAACTTTAAGCATATAAATAATCCTTAACAATAATAAATAACAATGCATAACAGATAAAAACATTCACACATAAATTTTAAACAGTAGGCATGATAAAGAAATTCACCCCTCCTCGGCTACATCTGCTGGTCTAGCTCCCAACGACATGTCTGTCTTTGTCATTATGCTCAAAATTGTAAATTACATGTGTTTACAGGCCTCTAATGGATGTTTTCTCTGCACCAATGGCTCCAGAATGCTCAAATTAGTCTAGGTAGACTCTTTGTTTCACCAAAATTGGTCAAAATTTGACCTCCCTGTGCCTTTTTCCCAATAACACCTAGAAAATCTCCACTAAATGTGGAGAGAAGAACTTAACTGCAGTTAAAATTAATGAAAACCCTAAATTTAGGGTGCCGCTACCTTTCCCGCTAGTCGAAAACCATTTAAAATAAAATGAAATAGTTAGGCGGAGTGATCACAAGCCGACCCTCCACTGAAACCCACACAGTTTTGGTTTGTATTAACTCCGCAATATGGATGGAACCGGGAGTCACAGTTCTGATAACCGTGACATTGAAAGCCCTTACCCACGCCATGCGATCGCGGAGATTCCGCCGGATAGGCTGCCCGTTAAACCTGAAAAATGCCACTTAATGTAATCATGGCATGCGAACTAACCTTATGTATTGATCGTCGGGTTAAGAGCTGTTTCATACAACCATTGTTATATATGCCAACATAACTCAACATATGAACACGTTTATCGGAAACCGGAGTTGGTAACCACTGGTTAAGATTTAAGTCGCCAGTATTGAAGTTTTATGTTGCGGGTAGGCATATACCATGTGACCAACCTATGTAACCTCCACCCTTAACACTAGCGGTGAGGCTTAGCCCGAGGTCACGGAGTCTTGGACGTATGGGAGGGGGGTTGGCCCTTCGGGGCTAGCCTCCCAATCCCCCAAAAGAAAAATCAAAAAATGTTAAATATACGTTCTGACCAATGCATGTTAAGAACTAAACAATAGGCGGACTAGTTAAGACATTGGGCGTGGCCAGTGGTTACAGGGTTGACCCCCCTAATGCCATAAAATTTTACAACAGAATTTTGAGGACATGTGGCGACCTGCGGGCTTTCCACGTGTCGCTCATCCATCAGTTGATACCAAAACACATCAACCGCCCAAAAACACCTCCGTACCACAAAAATTAACGGTCCACAAAATGCCACGTGGCATGGTCCTATTGGCTGGGAGAAAAAATGGAATACTTCAGGAATATACCAGCTAATTGTACCTCCATGCTGACTCGGCATCTAGCCACAAAATTTTGTTGTTTGGGAAAATGGGAAGAACGCAATATAGTCCTCATACGACATCAGTTTTTCAAACCGTTCGCAGCACCAGAATCTCAACGACGGGACCTTTCTGGTCGCTTAGGTTTAGACCTATTTTGAGCATTTTCATTTTTTAGCATAACACATGATCTCCTGATCACACCTCCCCATTGTGAAGCTTTTGGACCCCAAAAGCTCTCTAGATTACTTAACATGAAGATAAGTAAACTTTGTCTCAACTCTTTCAATCTTTATCCACTGAAATTTCCCTAATTTCATTAATTGGAGCTTTTCATGAAACAACAAATTTTTCCTTGATTTCGTTGACCAACCATTGCTATTTTTGAGATTGTCATGCTGCACATTTACTGAACTTGCAGAACAACAACTTAACTTTGTATTAAACATCTTGTTTCTACATTGGTCTATAATCAAAGGAAACGTGGAATTACTCTCACATTGCATCCTGTCCTTATGGCGATTTTTTGTTGAAATTTCCTTGAAATTGTGTCGATTTCTCACCAAGTTTCTTCGCCATTGTACCATGCCTTTCTGAAACCAGCAATGAACATATCTAAATCCCATGCCTTCTTTGTCAAGTTGCTTTTCCCTTTCTTGGACCTTTTCAACTTCTTGCACTGACACTTTGTTTTCAACACTGTTCAACACCAAAGTCGACTACTACAACTGCTTGTCATCTTCTTTCAAAGAAAACCTACTTTCAAACTGAAACAACTTATTACATACATCGGCATCTGTTTGAAAAGGATAATGCAAAAATTTTCTTTGTTTAATCATCATCAATGCCAAGTTTTGGCTTGCATTGACAAGCCTCTTCATCTGCCCTGCATTAACTAAAGAAGTGTCTAGTTTTTTGCGCTGAGCTCTCACAATATACTCCTTGCCATCTTTGAATAAATGGTATTTGTTCTCATGGCAATGGAAGATCACTTTCCTGCCATACAAGTAAGGATTTCCCAACACCATACCTGTCATATCAAGCGGAACAACATCTAATTCAATTGTGTCAATGAAATGTGTAGTTATTGCAAAGCGCAACATGCGCTTCTTTGAAACTTGGAAATTTGCATCCTTACAAAACCAACCAAGTGGATATGGTTTCGGATGTGGAATGGTCTCAAGATTAAGTTTCTTGACCAAGTCTTCAGAAATTAAGTTCGCTTGTGAACCAGTGTTAAACAATGCGTCAACCTTGGTATGTTTGGAAATTACCCTCACATGAAACAGTTCAATTCTCTTTTCTTCATTTGGAGCTTGTATGTGATAGTTAGATATACTACAACTGGGTTTATTTTCAATCTCTTTTTCCTTTATGTTATTTAGTCCCATAGCTATGATTTTTGTTTCATCTCCTGAATTTGACCCTAGGTCTTGTTTAGCTATTGCAACAATTTTTCCTTTTTCCTTGGCTTTCTCTTTGGCTTTAAAACTTTTTGGTTTCAACTCTAGATGAAGTTTCCAACAATGGTCTTCATCATGGCTAGTTTTAGAACAGTGTTTCAAGAAGAATTTCCCCTTCTCTTTTTTGACATTTTCATTCCTCTTTTGCTTCCATTTTCCTTTAAACTCATTTTCACCATTCTCATCTAAGTTTTTTTTTCCCCTTGCCTCTAGATCTGTGGCTTGTACTCAAACTTCATCTACGCTTGTAGGGTTAAACATGAGGATAGTATGTCTTAGGTAGGTATGTAAGCCTCCTATATACTTGAGCAAAGTGTATTTACTATGCAAATCTACTCCTAATAAAAGAGCTCTTCTCCTAAATCCTTGAGTATACACTTGCACATTTTGTCCTTTCAATTGTTTAAAATTTTTCTAGTTGATCCTTTGCAGAAATGAAAATCAGAAATGAAATCAATCCATAATAAAATAGTCTTACCATGCTTCTTGATCTCCTCCTTTGTCTTGGCCTCCCACCAAACAAGAGCTTCACCTTCCATTCTCAATGAAGCATGTTGGATTTTGGTTTCATCATCATGAAAATTTTGGATTCTCAAATAGACCTGCAATTGCCTAATCCAATTATCAAGCTTTTCTACATTGACTTCACCATTAAACATTGGCAATTCAAACTTAACATCAAGTTTTAGAAAATGAATTTTACCCATGTTATTTGACTTGTATGGCTGATGTACTGAAGATGAAGTAGAGGATGATGAGGATGAAGATGAGGGTGATGATGGTGACTTTCCACTGTTTGGATTTCCTCCATTTCCCTTCTTTGATTTATCTTCATCATTATGGCCTCTTGATGATCCTTGTTCTTCCTTGTGAAGTTTGGACCTTTCTTCTTCTATTTTATCATTCCTTTCTAGATAAAGGACTCTAACCATCTCAGTCAAGTCAAGAAATGCTTTTCTATGAACTCTTTCTTCATCTTTGGGATCCATCTCTTCATGGATTTCTTCTTCTCTTGGAGGCATGCTTGATGCTGCTTCTGCTTCTTTTGGAGGTGAGCTAAGTGGTGGAGAATGTGGCAATATTTCCCTCCTTTGTTGTGGCTCACTTTTAAAACCTCTTTCTTTCCACCAATTTTCCTTCTCCTCTCTTAATATTTGGCCTAGTAAGCATGAAAACCCTTGCAAATAGTTAACAAATCTTTACACATAAAAACACCAGAGATTAAAATCTAGCTCTGATACCAAATTCATCTATAAGGAGTGTATTAGTTATGTCATGCTAAGTTTCCTTTCAGTAATATAAACATGTACAATTTGTCTCCATGTGTTTGCTTAAGGAATGAGAGTTTTAACCATGAAAATTAGATGAATTAGTGAACTTTAAGCATGTAAATAAGCCTTAAAAACACTGAGCAATAGTGCATAATAAAGAAAAATATTCACACATAAGTTTTACATAGTAGGCATTATAAAGCATTTCACCCCTCCTGGGCTACACCTATTGGTCCACCTCCCAATGGCATGTCCCTCTTTGTCATTATGCTCAAAATTGTAAATTACATGTGTTTTCAGGCCTCTAATGGTTTTTCTCTCTGCACCAATGGCTCCAGAATGCTCAAATTAGGCTAGGTAGACTCTTGTCTCACCAAAATTGGTCGAAAATTGACCTCCCTATGCCTTTTTCCCAATGACAGCTAGAAAATCTCTACTAAATGTGGAGAGAGGCACTTAACTACAGTTAAAATTAATGAAAACCCTAAATTTAGGGTACCGCTACCTTTCTCGCCAGTCAAAATTTTTTTGAAATAAAATGAAATGGTTAGGCGGAGTGGTCACAAGCCAACCCTTTGTCAAAACCCACGTGATTTTGGTTCGTATTAACTCCGCAATATGGACGGAACCGGGAGTCACGGTTCTGATAACCGTGACATTGAAAGCCCTTACCCGTGCCATGTAATTGCAAATACGCCCGTTAAACCTATAAACTGCCACTTAATGTAACTGTGGCATGTGAACTAACCTTACGCATCTACCACCAGGTTAAGAGCTATTTCATACAACGATTGTTATATATGCCAACAAAAATCAACATGTGAACATGTTTATCGAAAACCGGAGTTGGTAGCCGCCAGTTAAGATTTAAGTCGCCAGCCTTGAATTTTTATGCTGCGGGTAGGCATATACCATGTGACCAACCTATGTAACCTCCACCCTTAACACTGGTAGTGAGGCTTAGCCCGAGGTCACGGAGTCTCAGACGTATGGGAGGGGGGTTGGCCCTTCGAGGCTGGCCTCCCAAACCCCCAAATGGAAAATCAACAAATGTTAAATATACATTCGAACCATTACATGTTAAGAACTAAACAATAGGCAGATTGGTTAAGACGTTGGGCATGGAGGCCGGTGGTCGTGGGGTCGACCCCTCTGCCCCCCCCCCGCCCCGACGCCATAAAATTTTACAACCGAATTCTGATGGCACGTGGTGGCCTACGGGCTTGCCACGTGTCGCTCATCCGACGGTTGATACCAAAACACATCAACAGCCCAAAAACACCTCCGTAAAACAAAAATTAACGGTCCATAACATGCCACATGGCGCGATCCTGTTGGCTGGGAGAAAAAATGGAATAGTCTAGGAATATACCTGCTGACTGTAGTTGCATGCTGACTAGGCATCCAATCATAAAAAATTGTTATTTGGGAAAACAAACAGAACGCGCTATCTTCCTCATATGATATTGGCTTTTCGAATCGTTCACGGTGTCAGAATCACAACGACGAGACCTTTCCGGTCACTCAAGTTCAGATTTGTTTTGAGCATTTTCATTTTTGAGCATAACACATGATCTCCTGATCAGTTATTTCAACAAACCCGAGTCTGTCCCCTAATGACATGCACAGGTTCAATCCAAAGAATATTTTATCTCAACTAGACTTAGCCTAGGGTTCTACAAAATAAGCTCATAGGATTTAGTTGGAAATTCCACTAGCCAACTAGCCCAATAATTTCTTATGTCGACAAGATCCTTTCAGATATTTTCTAATTTGCAGTTTCTTTCCTTCAAGTTTTCCTCTGGTTTCTCCCTTATCCTCTTGGCTTCCTCTTCCCATTGAAAATTTTTATTCTGAAGGAGGATTTTGAGCAAGTAACCACCCTTCCCATAATTGTTTCCAACTACCTTGATTGTGAACTTTCTCAACAATACTTGCCAATGTGATCTTATGGCTAACTCATATCATTCTCTATATCGAGCCTCATTAGTGTATGTTATTTTCGTTAGCCTCGTCACATATCTAAATTACCTTTATCACTTCTAAATTGTATATGGAAGCGAGTGCCTTTATCATTTCTAAATTGTATCAATAAATTTATGAAATCGTAAAATTAAATATAACTAAGGTGTGCCATGATTATTGTATTTTAAACTCTAAAATATAATATTTTGATATATAAAAATATGCAATTATTAAATTTGAAGTTGTATAGGTAGTGAAATCATTGGTTATGTAGAGATAATAAGTTAACAACATTATTCAGAAAGAATTTGATTCATACAAGAATAAAATATTCAATTTTAAATATTATATTGATGTGAAATTATTATTATTATTATTAATTTTATTATATATTAAACTAATTTTGTAGTTTCAATTTATTAAATCAATATATGAAGATTTCATAATTTTTATCTATTAAAAAATTATGGTTTTTTAAAAGTATTATATATATATATATATATATATATATATATATATATATATATATATATATATATATATATATATATATATATATAATCTTTGTCTTTTATCTTATCTTTTATATATATATATATATATATATAATCTTATCTTATCTTATCTTATCTGTATATTCCAAAAATATATTCTTAATGCTATGATGTAGTGACACTCATCCAATACTTCATCTTCACTTTTACTAATTTGATAAATTAATGAAATTATATAAATTAAATTATTAATAAATGTTTATAAATATTAATTATTATTAAATAAGAAAACATACATCTATTTATAATAAGCATTAAAATGTTTATTATACAATACATCTAACATTAATAATATCAAAAAGTCATAAAAATGATTATTTTAAATTAATATTATTAATAATTATAAGAGTAATTAATTAATGAATTAAAAATGCATATATTTAAAAAAAAAAAATTGTAATAATATTATTAATCATGAAGAATAACCCCATTCTATGATTGAGATTCTTAATGTATTCTTAACTTGTAATGGAGCTTTGTTACAATACTAATGATTATCAATAGCTCATGACCTAAAAACCATAACTTATTTTACATGGCATTTGATAAAAAAGGACATATCTACTTTAGAGATAAATTTCAACTTGGTGACTACTACTAAAACTAGGTTTCAATCCATAATAACTATCAAAATAATAAATATTTCATCATACATTTTAAGTTGCTTATATATGTATATATATAACGTGGCACAAGATTCTTAACTAGAGAAATTCACCCCCTATTATATCATAGAAATTCTTAATCCCTAAAAATATACTCTGTTACAATATCATGATTTATCAATATCACATCCCAAAAACTCATAACTCATTTCATATGAGAGTTGCTCATATATTCTTCTTTTAATTAATGAAAAAAAAATAAATACAATTTTAGAAATAAATCCAAGTCTTTCATTTATATATATTACAAAAATTAAATACTTAACACCAATATCACATCAATATCATTTTTTAATTTTCTATTTTAATATTTTACTAAATTTTTTATTTCTTATTTTTCAAATATTCTATACTTTTTTAATTTTCATATTTCAATTGGTACACTTTGAATGTAATGTATATTTTTAAATCGGATTACTTGCATATCTTTGTTTTGCTTTAAATTTCAGGTAAATAGAACAGTCGGCATTAGAATGTAAAATATGTGAAACCTTTTTTATTTTTATTTTTTTGCAATCCACTAACTCCTCCTCATAAATGAGGTTGGTGTTGGACCGTGTAGATAAAGTTCGGTTAAAACTCTTTAACTTCGGTTAACAAGCTATTATTGAGCTCAGCTATCTATGTTTAGCAGACAGTGCAAATGTGATATTGATGGTTGTTTGAGTTAGTTAATTTTAGAAATATTAAAGATATTACTTTTTTATTAATATATTAAATTTTCTCAATTTATTAAGTTGTTAAAATAAACAAATTTATGTAAAAAATGATGAGTATGTTGGACATTTATCACAACTTTAAAATTAGAAAAAAATAAATTGATATTAAAGTAAAACTTGTTAAACATATTAGAGATAGAAATAGAAAATAACATTAAAATTAATTTCTGAACTACTTCATCTATGTAGAACTATAGCAATATAAAACCTTAAAATAGTAAAAGGCATATTAGTGTAATCCAACTTTAAACAAAATTTAAATTAGATAATTTAAATTTTATGAAAAAAACAAATTTTATATTTAAAAGAAAATTAGTATCTTCTTTTCCATTTTTTTTCTACTTATTTTTTTCTTTTGGTTCTGGTTTCTAGTTTCTACCTTATAACAATAGGTTAATTACAATTTCCAACTAATTTTTTTTTAACACATGGTGAATTGGTAATTTTTTAGAGTAATCTAGGGGAGACCGAAGATCAATCCTCATGGTCGCCAATATAACACCAAAAGTATATCCACCATCATGCAAGCCAATTATACCAGATTTTATGACTTAACAAGAGCTGAGACTCAACGGAAAAAGAGAATCTACTCCTTAAATAGACATCATAGCAAGCCATATACAGTTTCCAACTATTACCAAATTTGCTATCAAAAAACCAATAGCCTAGATCAAATAGCGAACCCCCTTGTTGACGTCACCGAGGGGAAGGGAGAGCTTTCTATCAGGGTTCCACACTCCCCCTCAAACAACGACTCCTCGTTTGCGTGATCCAATGACTTGCAGGAAAACTCGGACCTGCCCTCTCCCCCTCGTTGATGTACACAGATGAGGGTTTGCTATCATGGTTCCTCTTCCCCACATGGTTCCGGCTAATGGTGACACATTCTGTTTATGAATGTGGGTTGAACCTGTTAAGTCATGTCCATCGGCTTCCATCATCTTGATAGATTTAGATTCCAACTGCAGGAGCATCTGGCATGTGTGGCCCCTATTGCTGCGCCTCGATTCCTCGGCTCCATGGACTTGCGGGAGTCGTCAAACCATTGTCATTTCTCCTTCCGCAACAGAGCCACACGATCTAGCAGTTCGTATGGCTTATCTATTGAGTTAGGGAATGAGCTTCATAGCTTTTCATAAAAAGCCCATATCCGTGTGCTATATTTGTGGTTTAACCGTGAAGAATGGTGGTTGTTGGTGTTGTGTGAGTCGTTACTCTACAATTGATCAGTAATTCTTGATGATTATAACCTCATCATCTTATAAGGAAACACTTGGTCGGGATGTGCATTTCACATCATAATATAGAGGATATGGGTAAGCCTTAGTTTAGATATTTGGCTAAGAATATAAAAAAATTTGACAAAAATTCTTAAAAATTTGGGTTACAGTAGTTAAACTTCAGTATTTTGGGTACCCTAAGGGGTTTTTGATGGTGCTGAATCTATTTCCACCATAAAAAATGTAATTCAAACACTCCAACTATCCGATTTTTTGAATTTTGTTTTATCAAATTCCAACCAAAAATTACCTTCCAAACTATTATGTTGCATCTGTAAACAAATCCTATGTATAATAGGACATAACGTAACATTAAGTAATGTCGAGGCTAACAGAGGTTGACAGGTTTGACCCTTGGATTTTCTCCATTTTCGAGACAAATAAATGAGAGAGAGCCTAACGTAGTTCTAGCCCTATTATAGTAATATTTAGCATCAAGTTTCCCCTCGGGATGGCAACCAAAAGTTCGAATATTTTTTAGTGACTTGAAGAGCAGTGGATCCAACTCTTTAGTCAAAATGCCTGCAACTAACTCAAAATTTACTTTGTAATTGAGGTGCTAGTTAAGGTTTTTTCAATTTTGTACTGCTCCCATAAGAGCAACCCTTTCCTTTCCAAACAGTCAAATAGAGGAGACTCTCCAAGTATTGGTATTTAGAAACTCGATGTTTTCTTTATTTTTTTATCTCAGCATTATATGTATCGACCATATTTTCCATTATAGTCCCCAAAATAAAAAATGAGCTTCATGTGTCAATTGTTCCAGAGTATCTCGTTAGTTTCCTCGAATTTAATCATCCATTCCAAATGGGATTCTTGAAGATTTCCGAAAATTGCTACAACTAAACCTTTCAACAATGTAGTTCTAGAGTTTTGAGATTGTCCAATCATGCCTTGATTTTCGAAGTGTCCTTGAGAAAGTGGAGGCAGAATGCACATAAGCTACTTTACTTTACTTAAATCACGCCGTGAGATAGACATTATTTGTTTGCCCTAGAATTCTTCCATTTATCCCTTAATATCTCCGGCGGAATGGTGGGGTTCTCGCGGAATGGTGGGGTTCTGCCCCCACAACCCTACCTTCACCAATTATATATTTATATATGATAAAATATGAGCATGCAGGCTATATTCTATTGATAAAAAAAATTACATATATACATGAAGTATTGTTTCAAAATAGGGAAAATATCTTGGACACAATAAGTTGGTTGGGAGAATATCTCAACCATATATTAAACTAGGAAGATATAGATTTAGCTAACTCATATGGAATAGGAACAAAATCCTTACATAAAAAGTCACAACTGAGACAAGTAGGAATTAAATATTCCAACACACCCCCTTAATGACTACTTGTCTCGATATCAATCTGCAAAATCTAGTTGTGGTCAAACATAACAAAAGGATATGTCGACGTCCATATAAAGGAGAAACCATCCACCGTAATGCATGGGTGCCAACTGAAACCGCTAGTCTCGTAGGATGTCCTTCGCATACATGGTTCTGTCAACCATTATCATTGCATACATGTACATGTACATGTCCCCCTCCAACATTATCATCAAGGGTATTATCGGATTACCCAAATAAGCGATGACCGCTTTGTGCTCAGTAAACTGAGACCAGTGAGAAACTAAGTTTCTCCTATGAGTAAGGTGTTTCTGCAGACCACTTATACTCTGTTGTAAGCACTGAGGCTCCTATGTGCACTGGGGCACTTTAGCCACGAAGTCACTGTAGCCATGAAGGCTCTGTAGCCACTAAGGCTCAACTCATAGACCTGACTCAACTAGGCCCATGGTTTTCTCAACTCACCCTTAACCATGCCCACAGGTATTCCTGTCCACTTCACTCTCACCTGTGGTTTCTTGCTTACCACAAACCAACACTGCAAAGTGGTTTATGGCTGACCACAAAACTACAATTACAAAGTGGTTTTCAGATAACCACGAAATTCGCGGGGATACATATGCCTCATCAGGCTTACATGACATACTCCAAATCTTGGTTACCAGATACATACTCTACAAAAGCCAATACAAAAACATCTAAGACTTGCTTACAATTAAAATGTGTGACTCATTATACAACATTCTATTGAGTCCAGTTTATTTCAACATACAAGCATATACCTTTTTTATCCATCTATTGGTGCATCAACCAAATTCTTCTAGAAAACATACCTAGTGCTTTCATCTTAAATCTTCTAACTTCAATTAGCAATTGCTAGAGTGATCAATTCGAATCAATTGCATTTACAGGTTGAGTTGATCAGGCTCATCATGTTTCACTTATAAAAGTCAAAATTCAAGAACACATACACTAGTAAGCGACATTGTGGAAAATTTGGTTTCTCGATGTCCAAGATGTCCTCTCTCATCACAACAGATAAATAGTCTACCTTCACAATGACAGTAAATCATAAATAGCCTTCAAGGACTCGACCCCTCTCAATGGCATCGTCCACCTTCTTGCCACATATTGAAACTCCATGCTGAACTTCGCAGGCTCTAGCAAAAACTCCACCACTTCGAAGAAGACTACGAATGTTCAACTATTACACTAGAGACCGATGCTACCACCCCCACACATGCCCATGAACACCACACTCAAGCTCCCTTTTTCGGGTCGTTGTGGACTGAAAGCTCAAAAAATGTTGCTTGACGCTTATACGCTACCAACAGATGGAACTACGATGTGTTTCTTCCCACAGTCACAGGCACATGACTTCATAAGTGCTCAATGACCTCTCCCAAAGACAACATCGACAAATATGAAAGGAAAAATAGAACGTTGGCTCCACGCTTTACAGTGTTATTTTCCTCTCCACATATTTTCAACTACAGTGCTCTCTAATAGATCTATGAACAGTTCTACGAACATCGCTCTCCAAAATCTCTTCAAATAGCGTTCTCTAAAAAACAATTGATCACAACCCACACATCATCTGTAGGCATATCCATCCAAACCATGCACCAAATTGAAAAAAAATCATGCACGATACTGCACTTTTCCAGAAAACATGAACACACAATGTTCCCAACAACTCCAGAATTCCTCTATATTACAGATTACCTTGAGGTTCAATCAATCCATTACTATATTCTCTGTGTTTTGCACATCTCCTATCAGTATTCGAGCACCATGCATTGCAGGAGGTGATTTGTTGTCTCTCCAATGCTGTTGGTTGCACCAACAATGATTTCCATCTTGCCTTCTAACCTTTTCGATGTGGGAAGCAGAATCGTAGATATACTCCTAAGGCAAAGTCCTGAGAACGCTGCAAATTGAGCTACACAGTCTTCACCACGCCCACATAGTCGGCCTCATCTCACTGTGAAGAAACTCCCTTAACTTTTAGCAATGTCTTGCCAGAAAAATTACCGATGACCACCAACATATCTACGGGCACCAAGCGATATAATTTCACACACACCACCCTTGCGCATAGGTCAAATTTCCTTCACCGTTCTTCATGACTGCACCTGAACTTGCATCGGAATTGCATCACCTCGATAGAAAATTTGATTTTCCCATGCCAGAGTCCACGATAACTATGTTCTTGAACAGGTACTCCTCACCGCCAACGTTCTCCATTTTAGAAGAAATGATCAACTTTGAAGCACATCCATAGAACGAATCAACAGAATTGTCAAAGCATTGGGTTCTCTTCCTTCAATAGCGACACAGTAATGAGAAGAATTATTTCAATGGAATCTCTCTGTAGAAGAAAGGAATCGACATTTCTCACTGTGAGAATCGAATCTACCTGTGAGGATTGAGATTCGAAAGTTTCAACGCTTCTCACCGTTTCCCCATGCTTCCTCAACTGGTGTGTCTATCATCATGCTGGCACGGATCAGAAGCTCGCCATAGCCTCTACCGACCAAATATTGGGTCACTCTATCTTTTCAGCATCAAGGCGTGATCTTGGCAGTATCTCTATTAAAATTTCCAACAATTCAAAGAAAAAAAAGGCACCAAGCTCAAACTATCTCCCTTGTTTCTGCAACTGGTCAAAAAACTCCCCACCAGTACATAGATATATAACCAAATGCGCATACTCCTCCTCAAAGACTATCTACAGGGTAGGCTGAATAGAAGCCCATACAGAACTAACCAATAACGTCAGGTCAAATCCAACTCAACAGTCGAAAATAAGGCTAGAGCGGAAGACTTTCTCTCGGCCTCGTCACAGCGGCACCTCCAAAAACTTAACACAACATCCGACAAATGATATCCTTCTCTGCCTCCACGTCCAAATCGGCATCCACAATCAAACTCAATCAAATATCCGTCCTAAATCTCCAAGCTCAAGTTTGGCTCAATGTAGTAATAACCACGGACATATTAGATCTTGATTTATGTCTTCGGTGTCTTCATCCGTGTCAGGTAAGGCCTGTCATCTCTGTAGTCATGAAGGTACATTTCGCAGAGGAGATGCATGACCTAAACCGATCCCGCCCGGATTTTGTATCACAACTATGACCATTAGAAGAAATTTCAGTTTAAAAGTGGCCTCCTAAGGAAAAATAATAAAATAATAGTTAAAATAATAAAATAATAATTATGAATTTTGGAGGGAAAAGAAAAAAACTACTCTTTTTAATTTTATTTTTGGCTTATCTCCTTATAAATTTACTCAAATTTCAAGTATAGGCACTTGCTAGATGCAGAATTAAATTCCACATCCAATGAGTACCCATTATGCATACTTTTGAGAAGACTCACATTGATCAAAATTGTAGATACATTCATTAGGGGAATTTTGAGGTCTAAAATGGGCCTCCTAAGGAAATTATAAAATAATAGTGGAAATAACAAAATAAGATTTGATTACATCATCAAATTTTAGAGGGAAAAAAGAAAAAACTATTTTTTCAACTCGTATTTTGAACTTATCTCCTTAAGGTTTTACTCAAATTTTGAGCGGGAATACTTGTTGGATGCAAAATTTAATTCCTCATCCAAAGAGTACCAATGTTGCATACTTTTGATGGATTTTGTTACAAAAAAATGAGAAATACATAAAAAAATACGTGATTGCAATCACGTTTTTTCACGTTTTTTTATGTATTTTTCATTTTTCATGTAGGAGGGTCCATCAAAAGTATGAAACATGGGTACTCGTTGGATGAGGAATTGAATTTTGCATCCAACGAGTATTCCCACTCAGAATTTGAGTAAACCTTTAGGGAGATAAGTTGAAAATACGAGTTGAAAATGGATTTTTATTATTTTATTATTTTTTAATCTTTTTATTTTTTTATTCCAAAAATAGTGCATCATCCCCCATGGTTGACATTATCATCTTGAATCCTATTGGTTCTTATAAATTTTATTTTAATTGTACATTTTTGTTAGGAGGCCCATTTTAGACCTCAAAATTCCCCTAATGAAAAAAGCGTGTTAAACTCTCTTTTTTAAAGTATATTCATTTTTTCTCAATGTGGGTTTTCTCAAAAGTATTCATAATGGGTACTCATTGGATGTGGAATTTAATTCCGCACCCAACGAGTGTCTACACTTGAAATTTGAGTAAACCTGTAAGGAGAAAAGCGAAAAATACAGTTAAAAAAAGTAGTTTTTGTTCTTTTCCCTCAAAAATATTTACATGTACATTTTTTTAACTTTAAAGGATTTTGATTTGTTTACATATAATGACATAGAAATTTCATGAAAATTTCATGGGCACTTTTACGCTAAAATTTTCTCTAATGAACTGTGCCTACAACGAACAACACATCGGCTCTAAGAATCGTTGGTCGCTGCGAGTAATTTCTGTTTCTCTTGCAAAGCATGTAGATCGACTCCAGAGATAACACCAGGGTGTGAATGAACTCTGAGAAGATGAGCCACATGTCTAGTTAGGATTTGCACATTTTTGAACCCACGAAACATAACCGTAAAATAGGAAAAATAAAATCCCAGCGTAGCGCCGTGAATCCTCTGCTCAGCTTCTAATTTCACGACCAGGTTTTAATTATCCCTTCAATGGGAACCAATACTTCCCATGGCCTACGATGCCACTGCAGTAGTTGGTAATCCACCTATCAACATCACGAAAAAAAAACAAACCCGAGTACATTTTAAATACAAACTCCAACATATTCAACTTCAACTCATGTCGCTTTGCACCCATGCAATGCCATGGACGATCACCAGGCAGGTCCCTCTGTTATCAGCAAATCTGGCTCCATTGCAACAACATATCTCGTAGATGGATCCAAGAAGAAAACGCCAAGAACCAAGTAACAAACGCCACAACAAATATCCAACTCGTAGATCACTCAAAACACCAAGAGGCACACTGTTGTCCTACCCAATGGACAAAAGGTGATGATGGACAAATTTCAAACACTCATCAAACTTTTATTTCCCTCGACCCAGGAGGGGCCAAGGCCAGGCCCATAAGGGCTCTGATACCATGATAAAATCTGAGCATGAATGCTATAATATACTAATAAAAAATATTACATATATACACGAAGTATTGTCACAAGATAGGGAAAATATCTAGGACACACAATAAGTTGGTTGAGAGAATATCTCAACCACACACCAAACTAGGAACATATAGATTTAGCTAACTCCTATGAAATAGGAACAAAATCCTTATATAGAAAGTCACAACTGAGACAAGTAGGAATTACATATTCCAACAATATATTATCCAACCTACTGCTAGAAAGTTAATTGTTCGTTATTGTATATATTCACTTTAAAATAATCTACATATTATACAAACCTTTAAACATTAACTATCAGACCACAAACTAAATAAATCTTGCAATACACCTACCTTATTTATGTTATAAAAACACACCAATACAATTTACAACCTTTCAACCTTATATCAACAATAGTGTATGCATGACAAACATATATATAATTTAAGTTAAACTATTTCACCCCAAGACCAACCTTATTATACCTGCCGAAAGGCATGGTATATAGCCATCAATAGATTGCTTTGACTTTTTTCATATGGTACAGTTTAACCAATGTTTCAATAAAATTTAAGATTTAAAATTATGGTTACTATAACTATCAAGATATTGCTTTTACTTTTTGATATGGTACAATCTAACCAATGTTTCAATAAAATTCAAAATTCAAAATTACTTACTTTTTATTTTCAATAGTTTGAAGGGTTTTAATTTTTTATTTTTAGAGTTTGAAATGTTTCGAGTTCTTATTGCAACCTTCCCTCTATTCTACATATATTTTTCCACATCTCTCACTTATATCCAAAGTTTTATATGCCTTCAAAATTTCCAAGTTTTATATTTCTTTATTTTTATCGCAACATATTCTAAGTGCATATTCCTTCAAAGTTTTATACAAGGTTTCAATTTCTTCAATTTTGTATGTATTGATTCGAAAGGGGGGAGTATTAGTCTTTAGTGTTTGTTATAAATTTTATTTATATTTAAAATAGTTTTTAATATATATATATATATATATATATATAGTTATTTAAAATAGTTTTTAATATATATATATATATATATATATATATATATATATATATATATATATATATATATATATATATATATATATATATATTGACACCTAAAAAAAATTTTGGACACTTCAATTGTGCAAGTTATCTATCAAATTTCTGTTTTCAATAAATTTTTGCGGATTTAAAGAAATTAAACCAGAAAATCCACAGAAAAATCCTTCAAAAAGTCCAGTAAAAACAACTCCATTGACTTGCATTTATCACCACCAACACATATTCTTCTCTGCATGCGCCACCTTGCATTTATCACCATGTATGCTATTTTGCATGCACTACCTTGCATTAATGGAGTTGTAGCCTCTAGCCATATGAATTTGGATATATATATGTGATTGAAACTACTGTTTGATCTAGATTTGGGTCCGTCACTCATCACACCTTTCAATTTCGCTCATCTTTTGCTTCCTCCTCTTGTTGATTGATCTGTCCATGCAACTCGGGTTCTGGATGAGCCCATAGGATTGGGTGATGGGAAAAAGGAATCCCACTCTCTAGTGAGAAGAATATCCACTTCCACCCTCATTTACCTTGAGGCATAGACATATCATTATTTAATAAGAACAAGGGTTATGAAAATATATAGCTAGACATGAACTGGAAACTTCCAACTT
Source organism: Pinus albicaulis (assembly GCA_034641835.2). NCBI lineage: Eukaryota > Viridiplantae > Streptophyta > Pinopsida > Pinales > Pinaceae > Pinus > Pinus albicaulis. Next base: position 56,489,872 of record CM076579.1, on the reverse strand, counting down.
CAACCATTACTTATGTATCGCTTCAGGTTGAAGAGAACTATTGGTTCTTCTCTCTGCTTCAACGCTTTAGAAAAATACAAGAGTAGGAAGGAAATCATTAATGAAATAAAATGTTGACCTGATTGAGCTACATGATCCTCCTATTGTTGGCCACAAGGTGCAGACAGAGAGGACATAGTTACATGTTCCAAGAACTGGGAGGGGCAAGAGCCACAAAGGAACTCGGGAAAATAAAGAAAATGGTTTGTTTTACACTGGTTGAACTCGTGATCCTAGAAACCGGTGACATGACAAAACTTTGACTACTATTTTATAATCACATATAAAGGTACATAAGTAAATTAGTTAAAACGATTAATGAAACTTAAATCATTCATCATAGTTTGTGACAGTGAAATTATCTCACTTGTTAAAATAAATTATGTAGTTTCTTAGGAGTTTATCACAGGATATTAAGGCTAGATATAGAGAGTTCACTAATTTATATTAAAAACTAATTTGAAAATTAATTTTGTTTACTTTGTAATTTGAATCTATTTATTGGGTATCGGTTTAAAATATTGAGTATAGAAATTGCGACATGGTTTGATTACAGGGTATTGAAACTATAGTATTGAAATTGCAACTCAGTTTGATTATAGGGCATAAACTAAACTAAGTATAGGGTACTGAAATTGCAATTTTATTTTATTAGAGTGTATTGAAATGGTAAATACTTGAATAAAAACTCTCTGGTAAGTCCTTGAATAAAAACTCTCTACAAGATACCATGGGATTATCTTAGATGGGGCACAATATTTACAAATTAAAAATTAGAAATAGATGTTGGGATTATCCTAGATGTGGCACAATATTTACAAATTAAAAATTAAAAATAGATTTCAGTGGCAAGCTGAAAGCTTCAACTTCACCTAAAGTATTAAAAATTTAGGTTTATTAAAGTGATGAATATGATAGAAAAAACCTTAACAAGAATATCATGGAGAAAAAATTTGTTGCTAGTGCACAACCACAAGAGACATCCAATGGCGAGGTTCCATCTAGGAAATATGCACACATATATAAAGAAACCAATTAACATTCAATGTTTGTCGGGTAGCAGCTAACCACAATTGTATAATAAGTGGTTTAATATCGTTGTATCATGCACTATCGGGAGAATTTGATGATTTATTGTTTGCATTAGAATGCATTCTACCTATCGAAATATCCTAACTTGTGTTTTCTTCTCAATTTCCTACAAGGATTCCTTCTCATGCCTTCTAATTATCTAGGAACATATCTTGTGCCACCTAGATATTTCTATTTTCCTCTCTCTTCTTTAATAATTCATGCTTGTGTGAATTCAAAGCTTGTTTCATATGCCTTAAAAATCCAGGTTCCCTCTTCTTGGCTCCAGGAAATTGGGTAGTCTGGGTAGTTTGGATGTGTTTACTCGAGTCACAGGGTGTAGCCCTCTAATTGTTGGAAATTAATTCCCACTGCCCGCACAGAACAACAGGACGATAGATTAATTGTGATAGGAATGAAGAGACAATAGAAGCGACGACATCAATTATGATGTGAGGAGTTTGAAGAACGGTGGTAGCAATCTCCAGATTTGCACTTCATGCAACTGCATACTTATCTGCAGCAACCACCGCTTTCAATTCTCCGCCAACCATATTCATTACACAACCAACAACATTTCGGAGGAGCATCCAAGCTTGAGTAGCAAAGGGGAAGGCAACCCCCAGAGGAGGTGATGTCACTCATCTCTGGACCCACCTCTTTACCAACCAAAGCAATTTCGGGGGGATAAGAGAAGCCACCTAAATATTCTCCAAGCAGCCCCCAGAAAGTATGAAGGGAATAAGGTTTCTAACCTTAGCATAAATTTTTTCATTTAATTTTATTTTCCCGCATTATGTTTTAGAAGTTTAAAGTTGGGTTAATTTTCAGTTACCGCGGTACATTTTTTTTAAAATTTGGTTATATATATTATAAATATGAAATATTTATAATATACAATATTGTAATGTCTTATATATATATATATATATGCCGTGAGAGTATTGTATTGTAATTTCTTGCCCGAAGGCAGAAAAGAAAAACAGAGAAGATTAAAAAAAAAAAAAAAGACAGAGAGCAGGAAGTTGTGTATTGTAGCAGCATATGCCAAAGGAGAAGAACGCTGTGTGAGTAGCAACATATGCCAAAAGAGGAGAGTTGTGTTTGTGTAGCACCAGATGTAATTTTTGTTTATTTTTGTGAATCCAGAACACAAAAGTTCTGAAGAAGACTGTCATTTTGTAAAAAAATTTAATTTTAATAGAAACAAAGTTTTTACTCCATCCGCCTCTCTGTGTATGAATTTTTTTAATCTCTGTGTTTTAGAAGAGGAATTATATTTTCCTCTCCATTGTTCAAAATTATTCAGAAATTCCAACATGGTATCAGTGCTAGTCCAAGCTCTTTTAAGTTTGTCAAAGAAGTTAAAGGAAGAAGGTGTTGTTGCAGCTTTTGACCAACAGTGTGAAGGCTAAGAAAAGACCAGGTATTTCTCAAAAACAGAGTTTTGAGTTTGTGTAAAAAAAAGTGCAGTCCAGAGAAGTATTTTTGAAGATAGAGTTGGTCTCTTAAGCAGAGAAATAGTTTATTAAAAAAAACACAGTCAAGTTTTTATTGCATAGTTCAGTGTGCTAGCCATGGCAAGAGCCAACACAAGCACGAGTATCGGAAATACTCAACTCCCACAGTTCAATGGGAAGAACTATGACTATTTGGCAATCACCATGAGAGCCATGTTTGCCTCTCAAGATTTATGGGAGCTAGTTGAAGATGGTCTAGAAGAACCAACAGATGAACAAGCATTTAATGCCTTAACACATGCAGAGAAGGATTTGCTGAAGATCAATAGGAAAGAGGACTCAAAAGACCTCTTCTATCTCTATAAAGTAGTGCATGAAAGTGTATTTCCAAGGATTGTAGCAGCCAAGAGGTCCAAGGATGCATGGGATACTCTCCAGACAACCTACCAAGGAATGGAGAAGGTAAAGACAACAAATCTTCAATTAATGAGAAGGGATTTTGAAGTTATTTGCATGAAGGAGTATGATACAATATAGTCATTCTTTACTCTACTGATTGGGTTGGTTACCCAAATGAGATCTCATGGAGAGATAGTAGAATAAAAAAGAATAGTGGAAAAAGTATTGAGGAGCTTACCCTCAAGGTTTGATGTCATAGTCACAACCATTGAAGAGACAAATGATCTCTCAAAGTTTACAGTTGATGAGCTTCATGCATCATTGATGACACATGAACAAAGATTGAGAAGAACAACAGACTCATCTTTGGAGCATGCTTTCAAGACCCAAATGTCCTTTAGAAGAGGAAGAGGTCAAGGCAAAGGAAACTACAGAGGAAAAGGTAGAGGTAGAAGCGAGAACCAAGGAGGAAGAAATAGCCCTGCAAATACAAATGGAAGGGGCAGCAATAAAAATCAGAACCAAGGCCAAGGCAGCAGCCAGCAAGGTGGACAAAATCAAGCACATGGACAAAGGTATGATAAATCCAAAGTCCAATGTCATTACTATAAGAAGTATGGCCATTATGCCAATGAATGTAGGAAGAAATAGAGTGACATGGGTAATATACCCAGTGCTAATTTTACTAAAGAAAATATCAGTCAAGAAAAGTTGGTTTTAGCATGTAATATGGCTGAAGAAAAGAGTGAAGATATATGGTTTCTAGATTCGGGATGTAGCAACCATATGACTGGAAACATTTCTATGTTTTCCATGATTGATGAAAATGTGAAGTCTCAAGTAACATTGGGGACAGACAGTAAAGTCTCTGTCATGGGAAAATGCACAGTGAATGTTTTGACAAAGAAAGGAGAAGGAAGATCCATATCAGATGTTTACTATGTGCCTGGTATGAAGTGTAACCTCTTGAGCATTGGACAGCTCATTCAAAAGGGGTACAATTTTTTATTTGAAGATGATATATGCACCATCATGGATAAACCACCAAGCAAGCAATGCATTGCACAAGTGAAGATGACAAGGAACAAAATATTCCCTCTCAAGATGAGAGTAGATTTGAAGAAAGGAGCTGAAATGGCAGTAGTGACACAAGAGATATTCCAAAGAGAAGCAAAGGATGCAAATTGGTTATGGAATTTGAGATTTGAACATCTCAACTTTGGAGGTCTGAATTTGTTGCATAGGAAAGGAATGGTAAAGCGATTACCATTGATTGAAAAACTGGATAGCCTGTGTGAATACTACATCTTGGGCAAACAACACAGAAAAATATTTCAATTGGGAAAGAGCATAAGGGAAAAGGCACCCTTAGAAATAGTCCATTCATATTTACGTGGACCAATGCAAACACCATCACTAGCAAGAAGCCACTATATGCTGACTTTTATTGATGATTTCACAAGAAAAACATGGGTTTATTTTTTGAAATTTAAAAGTGAAGTGTTTGAGAAATTCTGCCACTTTAAAGCTCTTGTAGAGAATCAAAGTGGGCAGCGTATTAAAGTCTTAAGGACTGATAGAGGAGGAGAATATATCTCCAAAGATTTGCTACATTTTTGTAGGGAAAATGGGATAAATAAACAATTTATAGCAAAGTATACACCGCAACAAAATGGAGTTGCTGAAAGGAAAAACCGAACCATCATGGATATGGTAAGAAGTATGTTGAAGGAAAAACATATGCCAAATGAATATTGGGCTAAAGTTGTACATTGTGTAGTGTATAATTCAAATATATGGCCAACCAAATCTGTCATGAATAGAGTTCCAGAAGAAGCGTGGAGCGGCATAAAGCAACATGTCACCCACATGAGAGTTTTCGGTTGTGTGGCTTATGCACACATTCCAGATCAGCTAAGGAATAAATTGGACAGTAAGGGGGAGAAGTGCATATTTATTGGATACGGTGAAGAATCCAAGGCATACAAACTCTATAATCCATCCACCAAGAAATTAATAATAAGTAGAGATGTGTAGTTTATTGGAGAAGAAGCTTGGGATGGAAGCTTAGAGAAAATAGTGAATGTGAAGACATGTGTGTCTCACAAAGAAGAAGAGGAAGGGACAACAACAAATAATCCCTCCTTGGTGGCTCCTCCTCCACCACCGCAAGCACAACAAACTACACCACAAGCTGGAAATAGAACAACCTTGAGGAATCAAGGAAGTGCTTCTCCAAGCACACCACAGGGAACTGAAACTCCCTCGAGTTAAAGTGGAACTCCAAGTACACCTAGAAGACCAAGATTCAGAAATTTGAGTTAGATTTATGAACAAGGAGAGGTAAATGATAATGCCGGTTTGAACTCTTTATTTGTTTTGTATTGTCATGTTGATGACCCAATTCATTTTGAAGATGCTGTGAAGGAAGAAAAATGGATTGAAGCAATGAACGAAGAGATTGGTGCAATAGAAAAGAGTAATACATGGGAGTTAGTGGACCTCCCTAAAGGTAAAGAAGTCATTGGAGTTAAATGGATCTATAAGACCAAGAGAAATGCTAAAGGAAAGATTGAAAGGCACAAAGAAAGACTTGTTGTCAAAGGCTACAAGTAGTAACAAGGAAGAGATTATGAAGAAACTTTCACGCTGGTTGCAAGGATGGAAACAGTGAGAACAGTGTTGTCCATAACAGCACAACACAAATGGAAGGTTTACCAAATGGATGTGAAATATACATTCCTGAATGGAGTGTTGAAAGAAGAGGTATATGTTGAACAACCTCCAGGCTATGAGATTTAGGGCCAAGAGCACAAAGTATGCAAATTGAAGAAAGCTCTGTAAGGGCTGAAGCAAGCACCAAGAGCATGGTATAGCAGGATAGATGCTTACCTAACTGAAAATGGATTTGAGAAATGTGATGGAGAACCCACACTCTACATAAAATAAAATGATGGTAAGATTATTATTGTTGTTTTATATGTAGATGATTTAATCTTTACTGCAAATGAAGTTTCTCTCATTGTTGATTTTAAAGCAGTCATGAAGAGTGAATTTGAAATGACTGATTTGGGTTTTTTGAGATATTTTATTGGAATAGAAGTAGAGAAAAATGAAAATCGGATTTTTATTTCCCAATAAAAATATGTTGAAGAAGTGTTGAATATATTCAACATGAAAAAAAGCAAGGCAGTTGTAACTTCAACTGTCATGGGGTTAAAATTGAGCAAAGAAGACAACAACAAGGATTTTGATCCAAGTTTGTACAAGAGCATAATTGGAAGCCTGATGTATTTAACTGCAACTAGGCAGGATATTATGCATGTTGTAAGTTTAGTTTCCAGATTCATGGAAACACCAAAAGAGACTCATTGGCAGGAAACCAAGAGGATTCTAAGGTATGTGAATGGAACGAAGGGGTATGGAATTTTATACTCCTCATCTGAAAATTTTAAATTGACTGGTTACACTGACAGTGATTGGGCTGGAAGTGTAGATGACAGGAAGAGCACATCTGGATATGTGTTTCATTTGGGATCGGGAGCCATTTCATGGGCTTCCAAGAAGCAACCAATAGTTGCTTTATTAACAGCAGAGGAAGAATATGTGGCAGCAACAGCAACAGCATGCCAAGAAGTATGGATGATAAGAATGCTCAGAGATTTATGTCATGAACATGACAAAGGAACAACAATTTATTGTGATAACAGCCTAGTGATAGCTTTATCAAAGAATTATGTCTTCCATAAGAGAACAAATCATATTGATGCAAAATTTAATTTTATACATGAACTGGTTAATAATGGTGAGATTGTTTTGCAGCACTGCAGGACAGAGGAGCAGTTTGCTAATATTTTAACAAATCCATTAACGCAGAAGAGTTTTAACTATTTCAGAAAATGCCTGGGTATGCAAGAAAACCCAACAGTTGAAATTAAGGGGAAGTGTTGGAATTTAATTCCAACTGGCCGCACAGAATAGCAGGACGATAGATTAATTGTGATGGGAATGAAGGGACAACAGAAGCGGCGACATCAATTATGATGTGAGGAGTTTTAAGAATGGTGGCAACAATCTCCAGATTTTCACTTCACACAACTGCATACTTATCTGCAACAACCACCGCTTTCAATTTTTCACCAACCATATTCATTACACAGCCAGCAACATTCTGGGGGAGCATCCAAACTTGAGTAGCAAAGGGGAAGGCAACCCCTGGAGGAGGTGATGCCACTCATCTGTGGACCCACCTCTTTACCAACCAAAGCAATTCTGGGGAGATAAGAGAACTCACGTTAATAGTCTCCAAGCAGCCCCCAGAAAGTATGAAGGGAATAAGGTTTTTAACCTTAGCATAAAGTTTTTGATTTAATTTTATTTTCCCGCATTATGTTTTAGAGTTTTAAAGTTGGGTTAATTTTTAGTTACTGTGGTACATTTGTTTTTAAATTTGGTTATATATATTATAAATATGAAATATTTATAATATATAATATTGTAATGTCTTATATATATATATGTCGTAAGAGTAGTGTATTGTAATTTCTTGCCCAAAGGTAGAAAAGAAAAATAGAGAAGATTAAAAAAAAAAGACAGAGAGAATAAAGCTGTGTTTTGTAGCAACATATGCCAAAGGAGAAGAATGTTGTGTGAGTAGCAGCATATGCCAGAAGATGAGAGTTGTGTTTTTTGTAGTAGCAGATGTAATTTTTGTTTATTTTTGTGAATCTAGAACACAGAAGTTCTGAAGAAGACTGTCATTTTGTAAAAGTTTTTAAGTTTAATAGAAACAAAGTTTTTACTCCATCTGCCTCTCTGTGTATGAATTTTTTTTAATCTCTGTGTTGTAGAAGAGAAATTACATTTTCCTCTCTGTTGTTCGGAATTATTCAGAAATTCCAACACTGATTAGGTTTAGATTCATCCTTTTCCATTTCATTTTCTTCCACACATATGATTCAAGAGGAGCCCCATTTCTAGTATGGTTTTATGAATTCAAATTCTCTAGTTGTGGATTTTGATATTTTGTTTTGTTCTCTACCTATTCTTATATACTATTTACTACATCCTTACCACATTCTGATTTTTTATTTCTTTTCCTTCTTTTTATTGGAAGTGACTCTTTTCTCTATCATTTTTCTCTAGGCGGCATTTCTCATAGACTGTGCCAAAACTAGTACCATGCAGTTGTAGAGGCTCTAACTGGGATATTCGCAACACATTGCTCATGTATTTCAATGTTGTCATGCTCTGGATCAATCTGTGAATTTAAGTTATCATGTATTTCACTATTGTCATACCCTCGATCAATCTATGACTTTAATCAATGCTCAATTCTGATGTGAGGTGAAAAATACTCCATATTTGCGAGTAAATTTGATGTAAAATTGAGGATGCTCAATGTTCATGTGAGGTGAAAAATACTCCAGATCAGCAAGTAAAATTTGATGTAAATTTTGATAGAATTACGGTTCGCCATCAAACCAAAATCTAACCGAGTACTTGTGCATTGAAGCTCTCATACCTTATGGTTATTGGATACAAGTGGAATCCAAAAACTAGCCTCGAATATACCAACATGTATGTTTATTATCTTGGTGCAATGTACTCGGCCATGGGTTACATATCTATGATAAATGGGATAGCCATTTTTGTGTATGTAATAGGAAAATATCACCACCAAGGCTTTAAAGGGTATATAACTAAGCCATTCAAGCTCAAAATGAGAGGTTCCTAGAAAATAGATATCCTTCCAATCAATTCGAAGAGAACAAAATGATACAGTTAGTATGAAGGATTCACTCGACAACTAGACCTTCACCCTTGTGTCATGCGTTTGGCATGTGGTTATATGGTTATAACCCTTTTAACGACTATATCAAAATTTCAAACCACAATTTGAATTCAATACTAACTATTATTTCCATATAAGGGGGTTTTATTTATTATACATATATAATGTGATTATATATGTAATTAAAAATGAACATTTAAAATTATTAAAATGAAAAGCCCTCTTTTTCCATGGGCCATACCTAAGCACAAATTTTACCCATTTGAGGCTGTAATAATTTAATTTCAACCAATTAACCTTGAAATTAGGTCAATTAACTGTTACTACACCTCCCTTTATAGCTATAATTCATTTAAGAGGTGAGTGTGCACCATTCTAGTCAACGAAAGCTTTGTCAAACAACTCACGAACCACCATTATTTTCTTAATTTAGCCCAGAATTTGGTTCAATCAAACCAAAACTCACCAATTTCCCCATGTGTTTTTTTGTCAAATACATGGAGTTCATCCTGTGATTTTTCAATATGGCCCCAAATTCAGCCCAACAAATCTCGAAAACCATCAAATATTTGAATTGTTGTTAGCCACTAAAAGACCCCTTACACGCCTAAATTCTAATATATAATTAAAACTTATAAGGAGTGGGGGAGAGTTAAATTCTGTGTGGGAACGAATGGTGGATCTCACCTAGTAGAGATATCGACAATGTAAATGTGTTCATCACCTTTATTTTGGTTGCACCTTTAACGTGTAGCCAGACCCTCCGATGGCATTTATCTCCAAATTTACTTGCCAATAGCCATCCGTCAAATGCTTGATCCGATGACTTTTCCGCATCGATGCCCTCAAAGTAGTGCGAGTTTTAAAATGCAGAAGTACCACCCGAGGGATCTTGGCTGTTGGCGTCAAATCAATCAGACGGTCGCCAGATCTCATCGCATTCCAAATTTCATGCCAATAACACCCTCTTCGCCAACCTGATGTCATCTCAGTCATTGATCATTTTTATATCTACGACGACCCAACTGAAACTCACGCACAGAATAACATCGAGCCCTCATATAATGAGCAGTTCCCTCTTCCTTGGTAGGCGAGATTTCCAATAGTTGATTAACACCTGTATGCGGAATTTAATCATTCTAATAATTTCTCATTATTCTTTAATGCCACCAACCTTTTTCCATTCTCTCATTTTGCCTTAGTTCTACATGTCGGGTTGAGAATATCGTCCATGACTGCGAGAAGCTATGAAGCAAATATCAGGTCGAAAAGACTCGCTCCCCTCCTCCTTTTTGGGTAAATAATTCAGCCACAAAAAGAGATAATGATCCCCTGGTTACCTATTTGGGGTACAAGATATGAAGGTGTGCCTCACTGATATCCTGACCCTCAAGCAGACACTTACCCTTTTTTAAAGAGGCGATCTAAGAGGACTTGTGTTTATTAAGAAATGGGATTCTACATGTAGCCTATTGGTCGGTCCATTTTTACCCTGATTCCATCCTCTTGCTGGGCGAGCAATATGAGCATGACCAACAAGCATTCTACTTCAAGTACAGTTGTAGGCTCTTTCTGAAACTGGAAAAATAGATAGCAGCTAAGATGTTAGGTATCCCAACATAAGGAATTAACATAAAGGATAAGGGACTCGATCATGATTTTATCACCTGGGCCGAAACTAATAAGCTTGAATTATTGAGAAACTTATTCGAAAACCCCAACCCAAAATTGAATTTTTCTTTCCCTATACCTACTCAATCCTTGAATACTTTATACCAAACTCTAACATCTCTCCTCTCCATCATATTTGGTCTTTCCGACACCGCTAAACTATATGAGTTGATCTTCTTGGCCATATGGTGCATTAATCTTCAACCCGAGCAACAAAATATTAATTTTCCCAAGTACCTGACTCACGCCCTCACAATATATTTGTCTATTACTATTCCTTTAAGCTCTTGTCACCATTTCTCATATATTTTTCACTTAGTTCTTTTTAATTACCCATCTTATTTTTTATCTTCCCAACTCCTCTTGAGTACTACTGGTGCTGACAGCTAGGAGAAAGATATTTTCATTGTTTTGATGTTATTTATCCCGAGCATGTTCCTTTTTTCTATTCTCAGTAAACTAACTGAGACAGAAGTAGGAAGGATTTTGGAAGAGCAAGTCAAAATACTAAGATTGACTGAGGAGCAGAGTATTGGGAGTTAGTTCTTATTTCCTGATTATATCGTAATTCATTTATATGGATTTGACAAGAGACCTCTTCAGTTTCCCAAGTGTGCATTGTTGTTACTATTTGCTTATGAAGTACTTAGGAAAAAAATTATAGTAAATGAATCCCATCTTATTTCTAAGAAAAAGGAGCATTGTTTATTTTTCCATATGCTATCCCCCCATTAACTGCAAAAAATATAAGTGTATTTTATTCTTTGGAAAAGGAGATGTTGAATTTTGGTTTTTTGCAAGATTTTTTCTTGCATTATGATCCCCTCTGTTGGGTATGTGGGAATTTTTTTGGACCCTATTTTATGTGGGTAGACCCACCTATGGTTTTTTGCATGGGTTTGCACATGGTTTTATGGCATGATGGTTTTCGGCCCCTGCTATTTTGTAGATCCATTCAAGGGAGCTACGATTATGTTCTAATCCAGGGTTAATGGATTGGGGTTTATGAATGATTCGACATGTATATATATGTGTTGTAAAACTAAAAGGAATAGAATAAAAAATCAAGCTAGTAGTCTCGATTTGGGATCTAGGGAAAACATTTCTATGTATATCTATTTTATGTTTTATGCTCTTGCTATTGTTTATTTTATTTTTTTAAGAATTCTTTTGCAGATGATTTCTATACAGTGTTAAAACCTACATTTTATATCATAGTTGTTTCAGCTTCAAGGGGACACCTTTGCTGCTGAGGGGTTTTTTGCTATGGCCTCTGGTAGACCCTCTTTAGTGAGAGATCTGCGGGATCGATTCTTGTGGTGAAAGAAGATGATGAGCAATGGAAAGATAGAGATCGAGAAATTTAATGGTCAAAGTTTTGAGTTGTTGAGTCTTAAGATGGAGGATCTGCTCGTGGATAAAGATCAGTGGATCGTGGTAGATCCAGGTACCAAAAAAACAACAATGTCAAATGAATATTGGGAAAATTTGGATCGGAAGGAAAAGAGAACAATACGGTTATGTATCTTAGTATTTTTGAATGTATCTGGGGAAGCCACGACGAAGAATTTGTGGGTCAAGTTAGCGACTTTGTACCAATCTAAGTCTCTGGTGAATAAATTTTTCCTGCGGAAAAAACTATATAACCTGAGGATGAAGGATGGAGACTCGGTGACAGAGCATCTAAATACCTTCTATATTGTATTAAGTCAGTTGTCATCTCTTGATATTAAAATCTCACTTGAAGATAAGTGTATCATTTTTTTGTGTTCTCTACCAAATTTGTGGGACAGTCTAGTTATTGCAATAGGTAATAATACAACTACCTTGAATTTTGATGAAATTGTCTCAGCCTTGCCATCAGAGTAAATGAGACAAAGAAATATGGAGGCCTGGAATGGAGATGCCTTATCTGTATGAGGAAGGTCCCAAAAATTAAACAAAAGTAAATTTTCAAGTGGGAGATCTAAATCTAGAGGGAGATCTAAATCTCCAGGAAAGCATGTAAAGGTGTGTTGGAAATGCAGAAAGGAAGGGCAGTTCAAAAAGGACTAAAGATCTAAAGCTCCTGAGAAAGGAAAGGTATCTGATGATGATCCTTCTATAGAGGAAAAAACCACCTCATATGAAGGTGGGGATGTGTATTTGGCTTCTTCATCAAATACACATGTAGATCATGAGTCATGGTTGTTTGAATCAAGTGCGTCCTTTCACTTCACTCCCCATAGGTAGTGGTTCTATGAGTATGAGAAATATGATGGTGGTGATGTATTCTTAGGGGATGATAGGAAGGCTAGAATCATCAGACATGGAAAATTCAAGCTGAATCTGTAAGGTGGAAGGATTAGAACACTTCTTAGTGTTCTTCATATTCTTGCATTAGTCAGAAATATGATTTATGTACGCAAGATGGATGATGCAGGTGTAAAAGCAGTGTTCGAGAAATATACCTGCAAGATGGTTCGGGGAGCACTGGTATTAATGCGGGGAGTTTGGACTGCAACTTTGTACAGGCTTTAGGGTAGCACTGTTATTTATGGGTGCAATAGTTTTGTGGTTCCTAAAAGTGAAGCGGAAATCCTAACTGTCTATGGAGAAAAGACCATGCTATGGCATCAAAGGCTTGGACATATTTGAGATAAGGGCCTACAGATACTACATGGTAATGGTATGGTATAAGGTATGTCTAATTTCTCTTTGGATTTTGATTTATGTGAACATTGTGTATATGGGAAGTAGAATCGGGTGATTTTTCCTTCTCGTGCTAAGAGGGCGGACACAATATTAAAGCTTGTGCACAGTGATGTGTTTGGACCAGTGTCCGTTCCATTACTGGGTAAGTTTGTGTACTATGTTTCATTCATGTATGAATTCTCAAGTAACACATGGATATATTTCTTGAGGAATAAATCTGAAGTCTTTGATAGAATTAAAGAATTTAAGGCTTTGGTGGAAAACCAGAAAGAGAAGAAGATAAAGGTGCTGAGGACAGATAATGGTGGAGAGTTCTGTAAGAATGAATTTGAAGATTTATATAAGAATTGTGGTATAACACGATATAATAATACTCCATAAACACCTCATAAAAATGGATTTGCAGAAAGAATGAGCAAAACACTGATGGAAAAGGAAAGAAGCATGCTCTGTGGTACTGGGTTAAGACAAGAATTATAGGCATAGGCAGTGGGGACTGCATGTTATGTTGTTAACAGATCAGTTTCATCAGTGTTGGAGGATAAGGCTCCACATGAGGTATGGACTGATAAGAAACCCCCTCTTTCACATCTGAGGGTATTTGGATGTGATGCATATGTACATGTTTCGAAGGAGAAAAGGACGAAGTTGGATAATAAATTTGAAAGGTGTATCTTTATTTGGTATAAGGATGGTTTAAAAGGTTACAAGCTTTGGAACCCAGAAATAAGGAAGGTTGCGTACAGTCGAGATGTGGTTTTTAGGGCGGTGAAATATGTTGTTAAACATGAAGTCCTACCAAAGGAACTTGAGAAGATAGAGTTTGACAGAAAGGAGGATGAATCATAATCTACAATAGAACAAGATTCAAAAGAGGAAGAGCCACAAACTCCAGTTGTGAGAAGATCACTTCGGGAATGAAGGCAACCAGAAAGGTATAGTCCATCTTATTATAGGTCAATTTGGGCACCATTCCCAATGACCTGGTTAAACTGGACATCATCCCTAGAACCAATGAATAGGTTCTATCATCCCCTATCATTTCAGTTGCTACATGCCTTAAGACAAAGAACAAGAAAAAATCATCCATGACTTCCATTGCAAGGTTTCCAAGATTTTAAGTACATGTTATATCATCTATGAGCTGACCAACGTAGTCTCTCAAGGGAATAACTACTTTGCATATGCATTTACCTCCATTCAAGGGTGCTCTACAAAGCACTTTCCGACATTCAAGGGTGCGTTGGTCAATTGGGAGCGAAATTCTCATTGTTCGGGAATATCCACATGGAAAATGCCCTATATAAGAGTCCATATGTGTCAAAATTCGAATCCATGTGTCCATTAAAAACCTCTGAGCTTGGGAACATGTCTTGCCTATTATTAGAAATTCATTGATTGAGAAAATACCTTCAGCTGTTCTATAAATTGAGCACAGATCCTAGTACTTGAGAAGGAAGAAATTTGGTAGAGAAATGTTGTTGGATTATCAATTCAGTATTTGATTTGAGTGATATTCCGCTAGAGTGATGTTCATTGTGATGAGGCTGGGATGATACTGGAGTTGGTGACATCAAATCAATCGCTAGTTGTAACCTCCCCCTTCTATCCATTAATAAAGATTGCTACTCATTTTCCCACATATGTAAATGCATAAGATTCTATCTTTCATATTATAGATTCTTAGCTGATGTATATGTTTCATGTTTCATTAATTTAACTGATTAAGATAAAATATCCATCTGTATATTGCAATCTCTTTGCTATTTAGAGTTCATACTTGCAGGAACTAGTTTGGCGATTAAAGTTGGATTGGAAGCTACAAAAAAAGTGACAGAAGGAGAATAGGAAGTGCTTGGACCCCAAGTAGGTTTCTCCATATTTCTGTGTGTCTATTTAATCTTAGGAAAATTTTCTGCAATTTCTTTAATCTGTTGTTCGAAATGCATTACACAAAATTTAGGGAATGTGTTTTATTCGTAGTTCATAATTCCTCATAATAAATCGGCGACTCCTCATCTTTTGTTGATCATGTGCCTATTCAACTTCTCGTCGATTCAAAAAGGTATACATTTAGTCAAGTAACCATGCCTGAACCAACATCTTCGATTGGACCATATGTTCCAACTGCGTCAGTGCCTTCTCTCGCTACCCCATCAATTTTCACAAATTCACCACAGTCATATTTACATGGTGGCCCTTTTCTCCCATCAGGTTATAAATCTTTATCTAGAATTTTCTCTGGTGCATCTTCAAACCCATGGACTTCACCAATGTCATCGTCTGGTATTATAACTGGTAAACCTTAGTGAGTACTGAACAAACTGATCCTTTATATCCATCATCAGGGCAATATCAAGCTAGTCCATCTGGGTCTATTCCTTCTAGTTCAATCTAAACTAGACTCCCTGCATTTGGAAAAAAATATTTTCCATCTTATTTTACTCCAAATCCTGGGGGAAAACCTGTGGTCACCCACTTTGACAGTACTCCATCATTTTTTTGTCAACCTAATGTCGAAATGAATGTTTTTCAATGAAATCCCAATCTGCCTATCCAACCACAAATGGTTGTACACTCGTATCAATCGGTTCAACCTGTTGCACCCACATCAATTCCACTTGTTAATACATCTTTATCCATGTTACAGACTCAAACTATTGTACAAAAACCATTTCAGGTGGCTCCTTCAACTCAATGCCCTCAAGTATTGGGCCTTCAGACACCAACTCCTTCGGCTGGTTTACAACAACCACGTGTACCTAGAATCATTTATTCACAAGCTAGACTAGCATATTATGGGATGCCACAACAACAACCAGGTTATACCTATCCTCAATCGAATAAAATTTATCCTAATTTGGGTCATAACATTGGTGGACAGACCTCTTGGCAACCTCAGGCGCAAATACCTCAACCTTCATTTTAGCAAGTATCGTACCCAGGTTTTGGTTAATAGAATCCTCAAGAATTTTCCTATCAAAACAACCCCTATCCGAGTTACCAGCAACATATTCCTTATGATGGTGCTCAAAGGCCTGTTTCCCAAGCAATTCCATCATACCTTGGCTATGTTCAACCCGATCTCAATCGACAGTTTCCCTTTGTTGCTACTTTAGAGTTACCAGATTTAAATCGGTTAACCAATGATCTAATCAACTATGCTCCTTGGTGGTTGGTGATACCCCATAAATCACCCTAAGATATTCCTAAGTTAAATGGAAACCCTGGGGAAGACCCATGGACTCATGTTATGACTTATCATTTGTGGTGTTCATCAAAATCACTAAATGATGACTCTGTTTGACTATGTCTTTTCCAGCATACGTTCACTGGTCTGGTCGCAAAATGGTACATTGAATTACCTAATTTCACTGCCCTAACTACTATATTTTTGAGTCACTTCTAGTTACCCATACGATATGAAACTGGAATGGAACTCTTGAATAATTTTAAACAAAATAATGCTACTCACATTTCCAAACATATTCATGAGTGTCATCGTCGTCGTAGAATGGTTAAGAAATTTGTTCCTGATCAGCTCCTTGCTGAGTTGTTTATTAATTCCCTGTTACCATATATAAATGAGGATGTGGCTAAGGGTGGCGTCATCACTGAAGAGCAGGTCATTTCTCATGCCCAATATTTAGAATTTATTTATACTCAGTCTAGCAGGCTCTATGAGAAAATTCCTAACGCGTCGCGATATAATTTTACTGTTCCTCCTTCATCAAAGGACTCTCATGCCAGAGAAGATTTGATTGGTATTGCAATCACACATCATACTACTACATCTAATCCTACTCCTTCTTCTGAAATAATTTCCGTGTCATTTGAAAAAGGAAAAAGTGACAAGCAACCAAGAAGTGCGAAAAAAGGGAAATCAAAGAAAAAACAAACTTCCAACCAGTAGGAAAGATCATCTGATCAATCGTCTGGAAATAGGAAACCTCATTATCCATGCATAATCTGTAATGAGGAACACTTTTTTCAGGACTGCCCTCACCGCGCTGAAGTCTCAAAAATGGTTAAGACTTCACATGTGTCAGCTTTGTTGACAGATCCATTTCCGAATCCGGATGCAAATTTGGTTGTTACAGATCTAGATTCTAGTTCCCAAATGATTATGCTATCTGTCACAAAAACTTCAAAAAATGTTTTGGTGTCAACGTGTAATAAATATTACGATATTCAGGCTACTGATCAACCTACTACCTCGACCACGAATCTGTCTACGAAATCGATACTGCCTACTGCTATTCCTGAATTGACGATAAAGCCACAAAAGAGAGTCATTCATAAATCGACATACAATCCTCAAGCAAGAGCTGCTCAAAAGTATAATACAGTTGAAGATTTGACTCAATCCCCTTCAACTATGTCAGCTCTTGATGAATTACAAAATTGTCCCTCCTAGAAACAGGCTTTATTGTCAGCTATTGGTGGAATTGATCCGACTGATTCTAATCTAGTAGTATTTAAGCATACGGGCTATGTGCCACAATTACCAGCAGAATTGGCATTCTCCATCCAAGTAAATGTTCTCAATCACCTTGTTCATCATACTATTATTGATGAGGTAGCATCTACCTGTATTATGTCTCTAAACTGTTGAGAGTCACTTGGCTCATCGTGCTTATCTCAATCAAAAATGACATTGAAGGCTTTCGACGGACGTACATAAGCCTTGCGGTATTATCAATAACATACATGTAGAACAAGGGGTCAAAACAATGAATGTTGATGTGGAGGTCCTTGACAGACCCCTTGAATACAATATTTTACTAGGAAGGCCATGGGTATATGCTATGACTGCAATTGTTTCTACATATTTTAGAATGATCACCTTTCCATATAAAGGTGTTATCACAGTCATCAATCAACTATCCTTCTTTGCCTTCACTTCATAGGTAATTGGAAGTTTTACGTTGGTTCACCCACCCCAAATCACACTTTAGAACATTGGTGTAGGACTCTTAAAGGATTCCACTCTCATGGGAACCTTTGCATTACTGCTGCCCACGACGTCGGTAGAAATCGCAAGTATAGAGACCAGCTACATGATCTCTTCCACTCCATCTGGCTTAAGGAAGAGTAGAGGTGATTTTGAAATTGTTACGTTGGATGAGTTTCTACCACCCAACCCTATTGAGGTAGCATAGAAATCAATCTATCCGGCTTGGGCGGCGAATCCGAAATCATCATCGCTGGTTGTTTGGGTTGATCGTTCACTAGATTTTGGTACTCCATCTGATCCTTTTTCCTCAAATTTCTTGACAGATGGGAATATTTTGGAAACCATGATGTTAGAAGGAGAACCATGGGAATATTATCATCATCTTTCCTATCTTCCTGATTATGAAGAAAACAATCTTAGTGAACTATATCACCCATCTATTAAAAATTTATTTTCGATTCCTATTAATGTAATCGATTCTGAGCGAAACTTGTCAAATACTGAAGAAACTATTTCTATAGATATTTAGACCAAACCCGACATTATAGAAAATATTCATGTTGGCATATCTTGTTCTCCATCAAAAATCGGAACATGTCGCTCTGTCTTTCATGAATTTTGAGATATCTTTTCCTGGTCTTATGAGGAAATGCCAGGTATTGACACTAGTATCGTTGAACACAATATTATTATGTACACTGATGTCAAGCTGGTATGTCAATGCCTTCATCCTGTTCATCCGAAGAAGGCTGCTGCAATTAAAGTAGAAGTTGAAAAAAATTTGCATGCTGGTTTTATTTACCCTATTCCGCTAACTGAGTGGGTTTCCAACATTGTTCCTGTTATGAAAAAACAAGGAACCATCAGAGTGTGCGTCGATTATCAGGATGTCAATCTTTCTTGTCCAAAAGACAACTATCCTACTCCCTATATCGACCAAATTATTGACGATCGTGCTGGATGCGAAATATTTTTGTTCATGGATGGATTTTCCCGCTACAATCAAATCAATATCCGCCCAGAGGATCAATATTATGCAACATTCATCTATCCCTAGGGCACATTCACTTATAGGAAACTATATTTTGGTTTGAAGAATGTTGGGGAAACTTTTCAAAGAGCAATGGATTATGCTTTCAATGAGATCAAGAACATTGTTCAACCCTATCTAGATGATTTACCCATGCATTTATGAAATCAGACTGATCACCCAATGCATTTCAGAGCCATATTTTTACACTGCTGACACTACAAAATATGCCTCAATCCACATAAATGTGTGTTTTGTGTTGGTTCTAGTCATTTTCTTGGATTCATTGTATCAAAAGAAGGAATTTGAATAGACCCATTGAAGGTCCAGGCTATTCTTGTTTTTCCTGCGCCATCAAATTTACTTCAGATACAGAAACTTCAATGAAAGGCTAACCTCCTAAGCAGGTTCATACCCAACTACGCTGAAATGGCTAAAGGATTTACTCGACTCTTGAAAAAGGGGATTCCCTTCCATTGGGACCAAGTTTTGCAAGCTTATTTTGATGCTGTCAAGGATACTCTTGTTTGGGCGTCATTAATGTATCCCCTTAATTATCAAAGTAATTATTTCTTATATATCGTCGCGGCTGATATGACCATTTCTATGGTATTGGTCCAAGTAGAACATGGGATATAACATTCGATCTATTATTTGAGTCGTAATCTCAATGATACAGAAGTGAAGTATTCGTACGTAGAAAAGCTTTCCTTCGCGACTGTTCAAGCTGTACAAAGATTTTTCCATTATATCTTGTTCCAGAAGACCATTGTCATTTCGGATTGCAACCCCGTGACTTATATCTTATCATGTCAATTGTTGGGGGGCAAGTATTCAAAATGGATTTTCATTTTGTAGGAATTTGATTTGGAATTTATCAAAACCAAGTCAAAGAAGTCTTTAGTTTTGGCTGAGCTTCTCTGTGACCCTCCCTCTGATAGTACTGCTAATACGTTGTAACCATCTATTCCTGAGGAGTCTCTATTTCTAATCAGATCATCTAATCCTTAGTATGGGGATTTTATCATTTATCTCCAGACCCAAAATTTTCAGCCTGATACCTCTCACTCTAACCAACGACGTATTCGATACCAAGCCAAAGATTATCTGATCTTCGGTGATAAAATTTATCGTCGTGGTGTTAATACAATTTTAAGAAGGTGCCTCACTCATGAGGAGGCTGAAAAGGTTTTAAATGATTATCATGCTGGGTATTATGGTGGACACTTGTCTGGATACGCTACCACGCAGAAAATACTCCACGTCGGTTACTTTTGGCCTACCATATTTCGCGACTGCATCCTCGTGGTTAGAAGTTGTCATGCGTGCAAGATATTTGATCGTAAAATCTGCAAACCGCCAGTGCCAATGCATCCTGTTGTCTCTGTGGGACCATTTTTGAAATGGGGCATTGACTTCATGTCCTGTAACCCTCGTTCATCTGGGGGGCATGGTTATATTATTGTTGTAGTAGACTACTTTACCAAGTGGGCCGAAGCGATGCCTACATTCAACAACACAGGATAAACAACTGCATTGTTTTTCTTTAATCATGTCATTGCACAGTTTGGGGTCCCACAGGCTATAGTCACAGATCATGGGAAGCATTTTTGCAACCATATGATGACTGAATTGACTGCCAAGTTAGGATTTTCACATGATAATTCTACTTCTTATTATCCACAATCAAATGGATAAGTTGAAGCTATCAAAAAGATTCTTAAACCTATTCTTCAACGAATGATAGGAGTTCGTAAAAAAAACTGGAATTTGATCCTCTACTCAACCTTTGGGGCATACCGAACCTCGGTGAGAAATGCCACCGGATTTACTCCCTTTCAATTGGTGTATGGTCTGGAAGCTATCTTTCCAATCCAATGTGAAATACCGTCGTTAAAACTCGCAATCGGCTTGTTACCTGACACCTCAGAAGAAGAAGTGTGTCTTTTTAATCTCATCCATCTTGATCAAACACGTCAGGAAGCCCAATTGGCTAACGAAGTGCATAAGAGATGTATAAAGGCGCAATACAACAAAAATGTCTAGCCTCCCATTTTCTCAGAGGGCGACTTGGTCCTTCTTTATGATCAAGAGGATGATGTAATAGGTACATGGAAATTTGAGCCATTATGGCATGGCCCCAATATTGTCAAAATAGTTCTTGCTAAAGTTTCCTACGAGTTGGAGGATTACGATGGAATTCCATTAGCGCAGCCCCAAAATGAGTTGTATTTGAAATGCTACTATGCTTAATCATAAGCGTAGTAATTTTTTGTATTATATTGTATATATATGTTGTTGATTTGCATTCACTGTCTTAGTTTTTTTTTAGAGTTGTCTTGACGTTAGTAATCTACTTTACATTTTATCGCAGATGTCTGAACCTTTGGAACCATTTTTTGGATATACTGATGGTGCTAGTGATAGTACGCAGAATCTATGCTCTGTAGCATGGGCCATTTTTGCTCCGAACGGTGAGTTAGTGAGTTTTCAAGCGATTTTTATTGGTAGATAAATAAAAAATATCGCTGAGTATAGTGCATTGATCAAACTTCTCTCTGATGCCATTTCATTTGGCATTAACCGCATCATCATAAGGTTACACTCACAACTTGTGGTATTACAACTTACTAGTGTTTATACTGCTAGAAATCCAACACTCAATCATTTTTTCCTAAGAGTTTGACTTTTGGAAAGACACTTTCATTTTATTCAATATCAACACATTTCCATAAACCTGAACACATTGACTGATTCTCTAGCTAATCATGTTTTAGACAAACATTTGCAACACATGTAATGATACATTCACATAATTGAATAATATTACGCAATAAAAATAGGAAAACATTGAAATTAAATAGATATATAGTTATATGTTTTTACAAAAATTTGTGCCCAAGACACATTGGTCATCTAACCTCAACATGTATTTAACATGTCAAAAGTAAACTAGTGATGCTCATGGTAACATGCTATAGATCTAGCTATCCTATGCAGTAACCGCATCCAGCGGTTAGGAATGCCTATAGTATGGCACTGCAGTTGCATGGGTAACTCTTCGATCTGGAAATCCGTAATCCCGAAGGTCAACCCCTCTATGTGCTGCTGAAGCTCAGATAGAGTCTCAGCCATGTCTAAATCTTAGAGGACTACTCTCCCAACAACCCTCTTTGCTAGCTCATCTGCTCCATGCTTTGGTTCCTCCATCGGTTGAACTCGACCAACATCTGCATTACATTAAAACTTTAGTTTAGTCTTGGGAAAATATAAAAGTACAAAAAAATTGTATAAACCTTAGTAAAATAAAAAACATGGTAAAAACATTCTTACCTATTGCACCCCACTGAGCGCCTTCTGGTAAAGCCAAGTCTCGATTTCCTCAGAAATCGATGCCTGCATATGCATACTCATCAATGACAATAACCTATCACCTGAACCAGGTGAAGAATGTAGTTGATAACACAATGGATGATTGGCCTGCATGCCTAGCCATTAGTTCTACCCATCTCCGCATCCTCGGATCTCTAGGGTTATACACACCCAGTGTCACATGCTGAGGCTGCATCAGTGGCATACATTCTAAGGAAAATGAAATGCGGATCGAACCATAACTGAAGTTTTACTTCCTTCCTCCCTTTTCCTTGTTCAGTTGTTGTTTTATCTTAGAAAGTACATCTTCAGACCTGTTGAAGGTTGTTGGCTCCATGCACTCTAGCACATACTGCATATATGATCTATTCACTACATGTAGTGTAATGGTGCCGACAAGTTTTTCGATCGTGAAAAGAATAGTTCTAAAAGGAAAATCATACACGTCACAGATATTTATTTTCCCATCCTTGCTTGGCTTTTCCCCTAGATAGCAATATTGCAAAACATAATCTCTCACTAGCTATCCTCCGTGAGCAGACCCTGAGAGAAAAATGGGCAAGCCTCTCCTCGACAAGCCTGTAAAAAATTATACATCCTCCATTGTAATAGGAACCACTTTGTTCCTACTATGAAATTCCTCAATAGCCGGATCCCATGCTCGAACTAGGAACTCCAAGACTTCTATTTGTTGCCTCATCCCTGACAAGCAGAAGTACTTTAACAACCCACAATCTCTTAGGGCTCTTACTGTACCTGAATCATTTAGGGAAACCATATTTTTTTCTTCATGCTCTCTTTCTCTCCAAGTAATCGTCATTCTAGTTTCATGAAATCCTGAAACATAACCATAAGACTCTTTAGACTCCTTTTCATGAAAAAACTAGGAAAATTTTGGGTACAATGCAAGAATATAAAATGAGAATTGCGCCCAACACAGTCTTGAACAAGGGACAGTGTGTTTCATATTCACCTAGGCTTCAATTTAGGTGCTCCACAATGCATTCTTTGATGCTCAAGGGTGTGTTTCCCTCTTTGGAAAATAATTTACCCTAAGGGGTCCAATTACCTAAAAATTTTCAATTAAAGGAGATGAATTGACTACTGAAAGAAAGAGAGGTTTTATGGCACCAAACTGGATCAAACGATGATGAAAACCATCCACAGAATCAATCGCAATCAACGGCTAGAGTTCGGGGGAAAAAACAGGTTCAGAGCTCCAAAATGAAAATGGTAACTTTCAAATGGTAAAATGGAATAGTAAATCTCTTTTAATTAGTTATTCGATTATTTGCAATTCATATTTATTGTTGTGACTATGTTTTTATTCAATTTTTATCATGAAACAAGTATTTTTAATCCATTTGATGTTGTTCTGAACAGGTTTTGCAACTGATGAGCAGATTAGTTGTGAAAATTTATTTCAAGAATGATTTGACCACAAAGCATACTTTTATCCTTATTTTTCGAGCTTTGACAAAAACAAAAAAGGACTTGATGCGCACTTTTATCTCTTTTTCGAGCTTCGATAATAACAAAAAAGGAACCCCTAGAGTCTTCTTTTAGCTCTTTTTAGACTTCGATAATGTGAAAAGATTTCCTAGCACTTGTCTTTTCGAACTCATAAAAGTGAATTAATTGATATCTACTTAGTATAAGTTTAACCCTTTTCTGGAATGAAATAGATTATTTACGAAAAAGGAATGCCTTAGTCGGACATGGCTAAGAGGTTCTCTCAAATATTATTTTACACTTTTTTGGATCTGAGCGTCAAATTTACGAAAAATTACTTATGGAGTTTTCTTTTGTCCTCTTTTTCAAACTCTCTAATGTGAAAAAGGATCGAGCTGTCATTGTTGTTAGGCTCGCTAAAACATAAAATAATGACAGTCTTGTTGATCATGGCAAGAATCGAGTTTCATACATCGCTAGAATCGTTAAATTATTAAATAGTGATACATTATTCGCTCGAAGGGTTGAATTACAGATTAAGCATATGTATCCTCCTCAAGCTTGTTAGAAAATAAAGAGGTACTGGTTGACAGATGACCTGGGAAAATTTGGGAAAGTGAACAAAATTTTTACGGTGGCAGGTCGCTCTTGAACATGACACATCACTCCATCATTGTGACTATTTGGGTTGGGTAATATTCTTGATGGTTCATTCATACCTTCACTTCTGTTTTGGGTCAATGTTTCCAACTCATCTCAGTGTCACCGATACGTTCAAGAGAAGTCATCCAGTGAATACTCATCCTTTTGCAATACTCATAAATCTTCATTATCATGACAGTCATCCCTAAACATTGCTATATCAAGTCACATTTTATCTCTGAAATCAGTAACTCCCATTTTGCAATAAAGTGGCTTCCTGTCGACGTCAAATCATCATCCAGGAAGTTCACTTAGAAACATCATATTCCAGTACCATGAGGCTTGTTACAACATCGACAAGATCCTCGCTTCTGGACTTTTGGCCGAAATATTTTGTTTGGCGTTCGACATCAAATCATCTATTCACGCCTTACGAAATGTACTGTAGTACCTTGAGCTCCATTAACATCAATGGTGGTTATCTCACGTCTGTTAACAGCTCACATCGTTGGCTAGTAATCAA
The DNA here is from genome assembly GCA_034641835.2 of Pinus albicaulis. Lineage (NCBI taxonomy): Eukaryota > Viridiplantae > Streptophyta > Pinopsida > Pinales > Pinaceae > Pinus > Pinus albicaulis. The sequence continues at coordinate 56,464,768 of CM076579.1, read as the reverse complement.
ACGATGTCTTACCATGTTCGATTACAAATAATATATTTCTGTGGCTAGAATTGTACCCGAACGATTGAGTGAACGAGATAAGAAGAATTTGGATCTAGTTTTAGCCATCTGGGCTGTGATTTCAAGATTTTTGTACACATCATTTGTACAGTGACCTTGCATACAGATCGTCATCCGAACATGGGCCTATAACTATGGGCATGTCTGTATTGTGCAACATTCCAATGTAGACGACTTTCAACACTATGTACATGTTATTAGATAGTTTATGTGTTGAGCATGGGAATGCCTTCCCTTAACAATTCATGATCAAGAGGATATATCATGATGTAATGTATTGTAATATTGATGCAGGTCACCACTCTGCTTCAGTTCCAGCCCATCACAATGTAAGGAATCTCATTCAAAAAATATTGTTATTATTATCCCGACTTCATGCTTTAGGGGGAAATTGTTATAGGTCAATATGGGAACCATTCCCAATGACTTGGTTAAACTGGACATCATCCCCAAAACTACTGAATATGGTCTATCATCCCCTATCATTTCAATTTCTACATGCCCTAAGATAAAGAACAAGAACAATCATCCATGACTTTCATTGCAAGGTTTCCAAGATTTGAAGTACATGTTATATCACCTATGAGCTCACCAACGTAGTCTATAAAGGGAATAACTGCTTTTCATATGAAGTTACCTCCATTTAAGGGTGCTCTGCAAAGCACTTCCCAGCATTCAAGGGTGCGTTGGCCAATTGGGAGCGAAATTCTCATTGTTCCAAAATCTCAACATGGCCAGTGCCTTCTAGAAGAGTCCATATGTGTCAAACATCGAATCCATGTGTCCATTCAACACCTCTGAGATTGGGAACATGTCTTGCCTATTATTAGAAAGTCATTGATTGAGAAACTACCTTCAGCTACTCTATAAATTGAGCACAAATTCTAGTGCTTGAGAAGGAAGAAATTTGGTGGAGAAATGTTGTTGGATTCTCAATTGAGTATTTGATTTGAGTGATATGTTGCTGGAGAGATGTTCATTGTGATGAAGATGGGATGATGTTGTAGTTGGTAACATCAAATCAATCGCTGGTTGTAACCTCCCCCTTCTATCCATTCATAAAGATTGCTGCTCATTTTCCCACATATGTATCTGTATAAGCTTCTATCTTTCATATTATGGATTCTTAGCTGATGTATATGTCTCATGTTTCATTGATTTAACTGATTAAGATAAATATCCATCTGTATATTTCAATCTCTTTTATGCTTAGTGTTCATACTTGCAAGAACTATTTTGGTGATCAAATTTGGATTGGAAGCTACAACAAGAGAAACAGAAGGAGAATAGGAAGCACTTGGACCCTAAATAGGTTTCTCCATATTTCTTGGTGTCTATTTACTCTTAGGAAAAGTTTCTGCAAAGTATTTAATCTATTTTTCTAAATTCATTGCACCACATTTAGGGAATGTTTTTTATCTGTAATTCATAATTCCACATAACACATCTGCTTTTTGTTCAAAATTTTCTTTAAATATCATTGATGATTATCCTAGAACTGTCAGGGAGGTAGTGGATTCAGAGGATGGAAAACTATGGAAAGAGGCGATGGTTGATGAAATGGCATCCTTGCACGAAAATTAGGCATGGGATCTAGTGGAGTTGCTGGTTGCAAGGAAGTCCATCGGGAGAAAATGGGTGTTTAAGAAGAAGATGAATGTAGAAGGCAATGTGGAGAAACAGAAAGCTCGGTTGGGAGCAAAAGGTTACTCCCAGGTGCAAGGAATTGATTTTGGTGATAATTTTTCTCCTATTTCCAATGTTACTAATCTTAGATTACTTTTACCTGTTGCTGTTGCATTTGATTTTGAGGTAGAACAGATGCATTCGAAGACAACATTTCTTCACGAGGATCTAGAAGAGGATATCTAGATGAAGCAACCTGAAGTCTTTGCGGTGAAGGGTAAGAAAGAACTATTATGTAGGTTAAAAAGGTCTCTATATGGGTTAAAATAGTCACCAAGGATGTCGTATCAGAAATTTGATACCTATATACGGGGACTTGACTTCACGAGAATCAAAGAGGATCACTGTGTGTATTTTAAATTAATTGGTGACTGTGTTATTTATTTGGTCTTGTATGTGGATGATATGTTGTTGGTTGGAAATGATAAAGAAATTATCCAGGATTTTAAGATCCAATTGTTCTCCAAATTCGACATGAAGGATCTTGGTGCTAAAAACTATATTTTGAGCATGGAAATTAAGAGAGATCGAGCAAAGATGAAGCTTTGGTTAAACCAGAGGAAGTATGTCGACACAATATTGCATAGGTTCAATATGAAGGATAATAAACCAGTGAAGGTTCCTATTCATGTAGGTATAAAGCTATCTTCTGAACAGTTTCTCAAGACACAGGAAGAACAGGAGGATATGTCACATGTTACATATGCAAGTGCAGTGGGTAGCCTGATGTATGCAATGGTATGTACTAGACTAGACATTGCACATGCAGTGAGAGTATTGTGCAGGTTTATGTCAAAACCAGGGAAGGAGCATTGCAAAACAGTGAAGCAGGTTTTCAGATATTTGTGTGGCACTAGTGATTATAGTCTGTGCTACCAGGGAAGACCAGGATTGGACATAGTTTTGGACATTCATGGTTTTTTTGATGCAGACTAGGCTGGAGATCTGAATGAAAGAAGATCTACAAGTGGGTATGTGATTAGCGTATTTGGAGGTGCAGTCAGTTGGATGAGTAAAAGAGAATCTGTAGTGGCTCTTTCAACTACAGAGGAAAAATACATGGCAACAACTCATGCAAGAAAGGAAGCAGTTTGGTTGCAAAGATTGTGTTCAAGCATGGGGTTGGTGCAGTGAGCTATAAGGATAGACGGTGATAGCCAAAGTGAAATTTTCTTGGCTAAGAACCCTGCTTATCATTCAAATACAAAGCACATTGATGTTCAATATCACTTTGTGAGAGATATGGTTGAGGATAACAAGGTGTTGTTGGTAAAGGTGGACACTTTGAAGAATGTTGCAGATGCATTGACGAAGTCTGTGAGCACTCAGAATTTATCTTGGTGTATTGAAAAAATGGGTGTTATAGGGCTGGACTATTGAATAATCTCTCCTGTGGCCCCCTGCGGAAAGAAAAAAAAAAGTGGGAGAATGTTGGGTATATGTTATATTATTTCCATGAATAGTCACACGCACGGAGGCAGGGGTGGGGAGGGGGGGGATGGGGGCGATAGTCCCTCCTGTTCGTTACGTGGGGCGCAGCAGGGGGGTCACTGTGGGGTGGCAACCCCCCCTATCCATGGGTTTTGCAAGGGGAGGGTATCCCCCTATACGGGGTCCAGGGAAGCGCCCTGGAAATTTTTTTTGGACCCTATTTTATGTTGGCAGACCTGCCTATGCTTTTGTGCATGGGTTTGAACATGGTTTTGGGGCATGATGGTTTTTTTCCCTTGGTATTTTTTAGATCTAGTCAAGGAAACTACAATTATGTTATAATCCAGGGTTAATGGATTGGGGTTTGTGAATGCTTCGGCATATATATATATATATATATATATATATATATATATATATATATATATATATATATATATAGATACATATATAGATATCTGTGTTTGTGTGTGTGTGTTGTAACACTGTGAAATGAATATAATGAAAAATCAAGCTAGTAGTCCCGATTTGGGATCTAGGGGAAAATCTCTGTGTATATTTTATGTTTTATTATCCTTATATTGTTTATTTTATGTTTTTAAGAATTTGTTTGCAGATAATTTCTATATAGTGTTAAAACATACACCCTCGACATCCTCTCAATATTGAAAAATAATGTTGGATTATCAGCCTATACTCAAGGGAAGAGACCGGAAATAGAAAGGTTAGAAAATTCTACGGTTCTTGTCGATGAAACCGCACAATCAACAACATCTATAAGAATGATAGAGGAAGCCACCCAAATTAGATAAATTAACTCTGAAGTACAGGAAAAATAAGGGGATGTAGAACTTGTGGTTTCAGTTTCCACTACTACTACATCCAAGAGAAAATTGTATAGCTTAACTCCACCAGATGTGTCTCAATGAGTGAAGCCAAAGGAAAATGACATGGATTCTCACATGTTAAGACAGAAATTCAAACAGTTGAATCAGAATATCTGACATACCTTGGAGGACCTAAAGCCCAAGGATTCAGGGATGCAAGCCTTGGACATTAAGCATGATTTTACTGAGCAGATGGAAATTATTCCAACCAGTGTGGAGTTGGCATTATTTTTGGAGGAGTCTCAATCAATAGAAACATGAGCTCTAAAGGAGGTGATCACCACAGGTGGACCTCGATCCATATCTGCTACGATTTTTTGTTAATGTCATGGGAAAGTTTTTGTGATCAGCTAAAAAATACGGAGTAGCACCTAAGATGCATAACCATGTAGGGTGAGGAAGCAGTCTCCCCTTGCACAACTGTAAACAACCTCTGCAGGGATTTCACCATTCTCGCAGGGATAAATAAAATTATACAGAGTCTCCTTGCTACTCGATATCATATCAAATCTCAGTTGGTGGTACTAATCACCAAATATGAAAATGTGCCATGGTTATCTAACCCTGATTGGGACAAATTGGTCAAGATGAAGAATCATTTTAAACTGAACCTAGTAGTGGAACAACTCTCTACCATGTCGCAAGCTATTGAGCCAGTTCATCCCATGCATTCAGTGATAGAGAAACTAGAGGATTGGGGTGAAATCCATTTTATTAATACTCAACCACCAACTATCGGGATACCCGGATCCCACTCTTTCTCCCCTGCAGGCTCGTTGAAGAAAGTCAAACCCTTGAAATATCGAAGGCGCCACCATGAAAAACTATTCCATTTAAATTTATTTTGTTTTTAGTTTAAGGTTGAATTGGTTATGTTTCATACAGTTACTCAAAAAGTTACCTTTTAAAACTATTATTTAAAACTCTATTTCCCATTATGTGGAGGGAGGGGTTGTTGAAAAAAGTGATAATTTTCTAGTTTTTGTAAATTGTTTGTACATGCTGCATATTTTTATTTCCTATCTCTGAACTTTATCCTCGCGATTTGAAGAAGCCGTGTTTGTTTTTTTGTTTTTTTTGTTTTTGCTTTGGCGTTTACATAACTAGATCATAGGCTCGTCCTTGTTTAGGAATTAATCCATCCAATTTATATGTTATGATATATGTATTATTGAATGTAGGACTAGGTGATTTACGCTCTATCGTTGTTAACTGAAATCTTGTGCTTTTCTTTGCAATGATTTAGTGATTTATATGTATCGTGTTACAATTTGTTTAATTCAGATAATACTATGGTTTTATAATTTAAAAATTTTTGTTGTGTCTTTATGGATTCTAACTTAAATATTTGCTATTGAATGTGTCCATTTGTTAAGGTTTCAAGAAGAACGTCAAGAGAGTTTTTACTTGTTGCATATATCTTTATCTAATCATGGAATGATAGTTATCTTTAAGCTTATGGTGTTTTGTTTCTAGTTTCTTTTCCCTTTTTTTCTACTCACATGCCACCTTCTCCAAAATATCATTTTTAGCTTCTTCGTATCTTTCAGAATGCGTTTTAGGGATTGTTATTAAATTGAGTTTTATCACTCTCTTCTTTTAATACCATGACTTATTACAACAAATTACTATCTGTATCTGACCTTGTTTTATTCGCTTATTTAAAATCATATAATGAAACATCAAGGATACCCCCGTAGTGCATTGGAGGTCAGCCATATCACCTAGAGAAGGAGAACTTACTAGTCCTCAGTGAATGCGGATTCAAGTCATTCATATGTGGGAATGACTTGAGCACAAAAATTCTTTTGGCACCTTTGCCAGGAAGTTATTAGTTTAAATTTGAGGATGAATATTTCAAACCTTGTTTTGGCAGATCAACGCAATATATTAAACAACTTAGATGAATCGTCATTACGAGTGTCCCGAAAACACCAGGAACTTCATAAGAATTGGGAAGTCTTAGAAGAAGAGGATGAGTGAGCCTAGCGAAACCCAAATATCCCTAGATGACAAAAACCTCAGAAAATTTGAGCCTACAACGGAAGTGCAAGTTTGTTGTTGGTGTTCGGATATGAACAAAATTCAACCCCTTCTCCACATAAATTATCAACCCGAGGGTGTTAGTTCTTTCAAGACTAATGGAAAATTATATGCAGATACAAGCACATGACCTACTGTAGGTCACAGGTTTAAATCGATAACACACAGACCACTATAACAACAATTAAATAAACTGCAAAATTTAAATGAAATTCGCAGCAATTAAGAGTAAACTGTAATAGCAGTAAGGAAATCACACTAAAACGCAAATAATGCAAGAAAAAGGAAAACGCATCACCTGATCAGAATAGTGGGCCCAACTCTCTGATCAGGGCTACGGTAAACTCACGAACTACAGAAGAAACAACAAGCTATTGTGCATTTGATTAATGATAAAAGATATTTATTACAAGATCTGTATGTAAAAGGGCTTAACCCCGATTCACAGCCCACAGGCCTCTTTATACAAATGCCCTAGAACCCTCAATTTCCCTCAGCAACACCATAGTTACAAAAATACATCTTGTTACAACGACAACCTAGTTTCCCAGAAGGAAATCGTGAAAAGGCTTGAAACGACACTGGTACAAACAAGTCTGTTACGTTGTAACAGCAAATGAGAAAAACGCTGGAGATGACGGGTTGTTCCTCGACTCACGGCTGCAACACTCCCGTTTTAGCCAAATCTGTGGAAATATCAAAGTTAATATGTAGAAAGGTAAACCCTCCCTAAAAAATACTTCATTAACCAATTATCCCATGAAATATAAGGAAAAGGTTTTTACCTCATGCGTTTAAGAGTAATAATGGCACAAAGAGATATAAAGATAGGGTAATGTGGGAGAGGAAAGTATACAAATATAGTACCCAACATCTCCCCCCATATGGTCTATTTGCATGTCCTTATGCAGCTCGTCGTCTCCTCAGATTCGGATTGGACTGATTGTGATTGGCATGAAGCTGTGTGAGGTCATACTCTGAAACCATTTCTATTCCTGGTTGCTTATATCCCTCTTTCAAAACAACATCCTTCCACCAGTCTGGATCAACGTTGTATGGAGGAGTATACCGCTCGGCTGGTAACCAGAGAAGGGGAAATTGAAACCTTAAGCCCATCCATCTAACCCCACATGTATGAATGCATGCCACGAAACGTGGCATTCTCTCTAAAGCTCATGCAAATTTGGGTGCCCCAAATGGTTCTCTTTCTTTGACAGCTGAGGATGACAACACCCACCTTTCTTGACAACTATCCAGTGCTTCCTTGCGAAACATCATAATCTGGCTGACAGATAGGTCACCGCACCATTTCTGGGTTTCCAACATGTGTCTTTTATGACCCTCAATCTGTAGAAATGTATAATTATTGTTATAAATGTTTGAGGACTGACCATGCTCTCTTCTCATCAGTAATGGCCTTCTGGCTTGATTTTCTTCAAATGTATCCTAGGCCTTTCTCCACTTAATATGATTGATGGTATAAGAGGTGAAAGATCTTAAATGGATGTCCCCCACGAATGGAACGGGGTTAAAGGATTGATCGTGCCTTAAGTAATACCCATGCATGTAGAGCTCGCACATTAAGTGTTGTCCTATGATATCATGAATTTTTAAAATACAGAGAAATTGAGTGGGGTCCTCAATTTTGTACCAAATCTCCTTATATATACCCATACTGTGGAGACTTGTAGTAGCACTATTTGTAACAGTAGACCGTTGGGAAAAGTGGTGGGTACCAAATTCGGAGAAACAACATGGTGAAAATGGAAAAGTGGTAACGGTAAATACGGACGGTAACTCTAAAAAACCGAGCAAAATCATAAAATAATATGGTAAGTGTGGTGAATAAAAAATAATAATTGTTTCGTATAGAGTGGATGAGACATCCTACGGATCCCAATATGTATTAAATGATGATACCAGATGTTGATGGGAATCGTAAGGTGTACCATGAATGGATTTTCATACTGATTTAAGAGGCAATTATTACGCCGTCCTTGACTATGATGGCACCCCCCCCCCCCGCCAACTTCAATTTTTGTCGTCCGAGGCATTAAGATCTTCACATGGGATATTTAATTAAATTGGTAATAGTCATGTGGAGGCGTACCTGATGGCCTACCTGGACGAAGTGACGGTTGGTAGGATGACGACGTAGTAATGATGTGGACGGAGTAACAGCAGTACGAGTAACAACATCCGATGTAACATCATTGACAGTAACAACATCTGGTGTAACAGCATCAGAGTAACAACATCCAGTGTAATAGAAATGTGGTGTAACAGCATCAGGAGTAACAACATCAAGTAGCAACATCGAAGTAACATCATCCGGTGTGACAACATCTGGAGTAACATGAGTGCGAGTAGCAACATCCGTAGTAACAACAATGTGAGTAACATCATCCAGTGTAACAGCATCTGGAGTAACAACAGTGCGAGTAACAACACTCGGTGTAGTAGCATCGAGCAAGGAGTAACAGCATCGAGTAGCAGCATCCAGTGTAACAGCATCATAAGTAGCAGCAACTGAGTAATAACACCCTGAGTAGCGGCAACTGAGTAACAACATCATGAGTAGCAGCAACTGAGTAACAGCATCATATGCAGCAGCAACTGAGTAACAACATCATGAGTAGCAGCAACTGAGTAACAACATCATGTGTAGCAGCAAGTGATACTTTGGAAAACATTTCTTTGATTTTTACTCCTTAGTAGTAACTCCTGCAAAAAGACAATAATATAAACAATATAATTCTTTATTCTTTTATTATATTTTTTTATATTTTTTATTCTTTTTTTTAATTTAATTTTTTTTATTTTTTTATATTATTATTATTATTTTACAACACAGGTGCAAAAGAAGGATTCTCTGTGCTGATGACCTTCAAACCAGATTTCTCATAAAGTTGTTTAATAAAATAATCCTTAGAGGTTGGGCAGTGCTATAATCTCAAGCGATGTCCATTGACTATAAATGAAGCACGTGTATCATCAATTATGACTAGCCGGACTGTTCCATTATCAAATACAGTGTCCACCTCGTAAGGTCCCATCCAATGAGTGCAACAGGAGTCATAAAGTAGTGCCCAATCTCCGCTTTGAAACACCTTATTTTTAATAAACTTATTGTGCCATTTCATTCTCTGGTGTTGGATAGTAGTAGTTCGCTAGACAGCCATTGAACGAATTTCATCGAGCTCATTGAGCTTGGCCAGTTGGTGTTTCTGGGCATCTGATAGATCCAAACCAACTTCAAGAGCTATTCTGAGTGTACTGATTTCGAATTCTATTGGAAACAACGGGGATTTACCATAAACCAGCTTGAATGGTGAAAACCTGGTTGTATTTCGCCATGTTGTTCTATACGCCTAGAGAGCTTCTGGAAGCTTCTGAGCCCAATCCCGATGATGGTAAGCCACATTTTTTGTCAAGATGTTTTCCAATGTCTTGTTTGTGCTTTCCACTTGTCCATTTGCCTGGGGGTGGTATGGAGATGTCACTCTGTGCTTGACCCCATATTTCTGCATGAGCTTTGCTATCATGTGTGATGTGAATTGTGCTCCTCCATCTGAAACAATCTCTCTTGGAGTACCGTAACGAGAAAAAAATTCCTCAAATATAAAATCTGAGACCACCTGCTCTATTGCTTTTGCAACAGCTTTGGCTTCCACCCATTTAGTCATGTAATCGATACAGACCAAGATGTGGATTTTTTGCTGGGAGGGTGGGTTAAAGGGTCCAATGAAGTCAATAGCCCATTTCTCGAAAGGTTGTAGTATTACCAGCGTCTGCAAAGGCATTTCATTAGGTCGACCGGGCTACCCCATACGTTGGCAACTATCACACCTCCTAACATAATTTTGTGCATCACGAAAGATAAAAGGCCAGTAATATCCCATTTGTAGCACCTTATGGCCCGTTCTCTTGTCTGCAAAATTCCCTCCACAAGATCCATCATGGGCAGCTTTTAATACCTCATAAACATCATCCTCAGACACACAGTGCCATATTTTCTTATCTACTCCTATATGAAAAAGGTACCCTGCCATCCAAGAATATCGGGCACTATGATGAATAATTTTCCACTGTTCCCTGTATGAGAAATGAGGAGGCACTTTCCCTGTAGCAAGATAGTTAGCAATATCTACATACCACGGAGGTTTAGTAGAAACTGAAAAAATATGTTCATCGGGAAAACTATCTTCTACAAGTGTGCATTCATCATTGTTATCCATTCTAGATAGGAAATCATCTACTACATTATCTTTTCCTGGCTTATCTACTAATGTAATATCAAATTATTGAAGCAATAGCAACCATCTTGTAATAGAGCCAGGAGTAATAGGTTTATTCATCAAATACTTGATTACTACGTGACCAGTATGGACAATAGTAGAGTACCCGGTGATGTAATGCTAGAGCTTATTGACAGTGTAAATGACAACTAGGAATTCTTTTTCTGTCACCGTATAATTTAATTCAGCAGGAATTAAGTTCTTGCTGACATAGTAAATTACATACGGTGTTTTGTCTACCTGCTGTCCTAAAACAACCCCTACTGTTGTCTGAGAAGCATCGGTATGTATGTGAAACGGTAATGCCCAATCAGGTCCTCGGAGGATTGGAGCCATGCACACCAGCCCCTTAATTTTCTTGAAAGTTGTCTCACAATCTTCAGTCCACAAAAATTATGCATCTTTTGTTAGCAATTGAAACAGTGGGTGTGCTATTTTAGCAAAAAATTCTATAAAGTGTCTGTAATAACTAGCACAACCAATAAAGCTACGTACCTATGTGGGTGTTTTGGGTACCGGGAAATGTACTATTACCTCTAATTTAGACAAATCAACTTGAATCCTAGAAGTTGACAGCAAATGTCCCAATACTACTCCTTCCCTCATCATATGGCATTTAACTGTACTCAGAGATACATGGGTTTGTTTACATCTTTTGAGTACTTTCTCTAAATTTTCCAATCCTTCCTCAAATGAGTTTCCATATAGATTAAACTCATCCATATAGATTTTGACACTATCATCAACCATATTAGAAAATATTCCCAAGATTACCCTCTGGAAGGCAGCAGGAGCATTACACAGGCCAAACAGGAGGACCCTGTATGCAAAGGTTCCCCAAGGGCATGTAAAAGTTGTTTTATCCTGGTCTTCTGGGGCTATATGGATCTGGTTATATCCATTGAATCTGTCTAGGAAGGAAAAGAACTTCTTTCCAACCAACGTATCCAGGACTTGGTCAATGAATGGCAAAGGAAAGTCGTCTTTTTGCATTACCTTATTTATTTCCCTGTAATATACACAGATCTACCATTTACCATTCTTTTTGGGAACAATAACTAGCGGGGATACCCATTGGCTATCTGAGATAGGGTAAATGAATCCTACATCCAATAATTTTTGTAACTCTTCCTTGACAATGTTTTTGAGAGCAGGATTCATCCTCCGTTGAGGCTGTCTTACAGGGTAGAAATGTTCTTTGATATAGATATGATGAGTACATAAGTTAGTAGGGATACCCTTCATATCAGTATAATCCCAGGAAAAAGCTTCTTGATGATCTTGAAGGACTTTCAAAAGCTATTTTGTCTGAGATTTGGACAGGTTTGGGTTGATATTAAGTGTTTTCCCTGGTTCAATCTCAGTTGGAGTACTATCATGGGATGAGGTTACATGAATGTCTTCGATGTCATCTTTTGGTTCAATGTTTTATTGTATCTCACAGCTCATAGAAGATTCTAGAATATGTCGATTTGAATCGGAAATAGAACTGGAATCATTAATGAAAGTGTTAATGGCATCATCCTCGGTTTCTGTTTTGAATTGAAGGGCCTGCCCAATAGTGAGGATTGGTCTAGCATCTTAATTTTTGGGTTCAAGCTCTTCTACAGGTAGATAATTCTGTCTGGGTAATGATTTTTCAGATGGGCTTGGTTCCGCAGGAGGATAAAGCTTGAGATTCTTTGTAACTGTCCCATTTGATATAATCATGTGCTCAGATCGGCACCCTATGTAGGCATCGACAGTTGCAAGCCAGGGTCTTCCTAGGATCAATGGGTGACCACTTACTGAAGATCGGGTCTGCAATATAAGGATTTCCATAGGGTAATTCCATGAGTCTACTGAAATGATCACATCCTCTAATTTCCCCACTGGTTCAATTGTGAATCTGCTTGCAAGTTCTAGGATAGTGGGGGTTGGTTTAATGTTTCCAAGTCCTAATGTGTTCATTTTTTCAGCAGTGATAATGTTAATGGTTGCTCCCAAGTCCACCAGTATGTTTGGGATTTCAACCCCATTAATCTGTACTGTTAGAATCAGGTTCCCAGGGTCTTTGTATTTTACAGGCATGATTTTTCCTAACATGATATCAGATAGTATTTCCACTACATGAATGGTTAATGGATCCTTAGGTTTCCTCCCTGTTTTCTTTGAGAAATATTCTTTCAGAGTTTTTGTGTATATAGGTACATCCCTCATAGCTTGTAATAGGGGTATTTTAACAAAGAGATTCTACAGTTCCCATAGGAAGTCAAATTCTACTTGAGGGTTTGGTTTACTCAAGGTCAGTCTTTCAGGGTATGGAGGAGAAGTTAAATGACCTTGTCTAGGAATAGCTTGGGGAGGTGTCTAATTTATTATGTTTTGGTCTATATTCTCCCTCACTGTTCTCTTTTCTGGTTCTATGTCTTCGCTATCAAATTGTTCTGTAATAATGGGTGAAGTAGGTGCATTTACTACCCGGCCAGACCGTATATTTATTTCATTAAGTCCCACAGTAGAAATGTTGTAAGGTGAAAGGTTCATAGTGTCTGTTTGTTGGACCCCTTTATTGTTCGGATTCGGGCTAGGCTGGATAGGAAGCTGGGGTCTAATGGCTAGGTTTCCTAGGGGTACATTGGAGGGCACCTGAAGTTGTTGTTGAGGCATAGACTAAGGAAACTGTCCAATAGGAGAGGGTCCTTTCTAGGTCTGATTCCATGAAGGATTCAGACTGGCTTGAGGAACCCATTGTTTCCAAGGGGAATACTGATATTAAGGCCACATGGCTGAAAACGGTGTAGATTGGGGACCCATATTAAAATTGTTAAGGTACTGATATGGGTCCTGAAACATACCTGGATTCACAGCTAGTGGTCAAGGTTGTCATGGCTTCTTCTGTCCCATGAAGTACAGCTGGTCTACCACACTTTCTTCACTTGCTCCATGGAAAACTGTTTTCATCCCGGGCAAGGAAGGACACAAACTAGTCACGTGAGTCTGTTCACAAATTGCGCAGGCTTCCACCGTGTTCAACAGGCATTCCTTCAAAGGGTGGTTCTTTTTTCACTGTGGGCAGAATATGGTCATGGTTTTTTCCAACTCCATCTGCTTCTATTTTTCCTATAGAGTTTCCATCTGGGCTGATAGTGTGCTTATAATATCGGTCCTTAGATTTTCCAGTAGATTTCCAATTTCTGCTTTTGTGACCCCTCCAGCGGAAGTCTTTGATTACCAAATCCCTTGTCCACTCCTTGCAGCCCCCCATGAACACTTAATACAATAATCAGAGATAGTCTCGAAGTTCTCTTTCGAAATATCCCCTTTTCCTACTATATTCAAAATTTGCAGAGAGTCTTCCGTTAGTGCTCAGAGAAGAATAATCTTCAAAATTTCCTTGTCCAGGTCACTATGTCCTGACCTCTGCAATATGTATTTAAATCGTTCTACACAGTCCTCCATGTTTTCATCCTCTTTCTGTGCAAATTTAAATATTTCCTCCTTAATTTCACGGGACTTACAGTAATCTTGGTATTTCTCCAAGAAAGCTTCTTTCATTCTTTGCCATGAGTTAATCACGCTCCCTCCTAAACCCATGAACCATCTGTTGGGTGTGGAGCCTGATTTTCATCCTGAGTCAAAGATCCCTGTTTTAGTCGGATGTATACCCTAGGAAAACTATACACCCTTGTAGCGGGGGTTTGCGGGGGGGAATTTTCCCCCTTGCGGGGTCCAGGGGTCTGACCCCCCCGTCTGGGGGGTTTGGGGGCCAGCAGTCCCCTGGCGGGGGTTTCGGGGGGAGCGCCCCCAAAGCTAAAAACATATGTAAAATTGCCTTCTAAAAGTATAGTAATTTTTAGTCAATCTGGGTCGTTCATTAGGCAGATGATCTGACGGTAGAATTTATGTTTAGTTTAGTTTTTTTTTCCCTAGAAGGCAACCCCTCACTTTGTATGAGGGTATTGTATTGCGTCTTTGTATTGTATGAGTATTCTCAGAGCGAGAAATAGATAGGGATACTGTGAGAGAGAGCAGAGGATATTACAATGGATCTGCTGTAGGTTGTGTCTCTTCATTTTGCTGGATAATAGAAAGGAAGGACTGGTTGTTTGGGGTGGACATAGCCCAAACTAGGTGAACCACGTATATCTATGTCTCTCTAGTTTTATGTGTTTTCTGCATATTTTATGTGTTTCATTGCTCTGTAATATATAATTTTCTAACAACTAGTATTAGAGCCGAAGGTCTATTTGGCTGATAAAATCGTAGGAAAGAAGGGTTCTTGGTTCGAGTGGGAGCAATGGCGGAAGATGGTAAGTTTAGGGTTGAGAAATTTAACGGCCAAAACTTCTTGCTGTGGAAGATGCAGATGGAAGATTATCTGTATCAGAAATATCTGTACCTACCATTGAGCTGAAAAACAAAGAAGCCGATGGTTATGACAGACACAGAATGGGAGATTCTCGATATAAAGCCACTCGGAACGGTATAGTTGTGCCTTGCGGCATCGGTAGCCTTCAATATTTCAAAGGAAACAACAGAGGGTTTGATTACGGCATTGGCGAAACTATATGAAAAACCGTCGGCCTCAAACAAGTATTTCTTATGAAATTTTTATTTAATATGAAGATTTCGAAAGTTGGCTCTGTTGCAGACCATTTAAATGATTTTAATACAGTTACCAGTCAGTTAAGTTCTATAGGGGTAAACTTTGATGATGAAGTTAGGGCTCTTTTTTTTCTGTGTTCATTGACAAAAAGCTAGAATGGTTTAGTTATGGCCCTTAGTAACTCTATCTTTGGATCTAATACTTCAAAGTTTTATGATGTTGTCGGTGCTATCCTTAGTGAGGAAATGCGACGGAAAAGCTCTGGTGAGACATCGGGTAATGCTTTGAGTGCAGAGTCCTGGGGAAGAAAAATGGAAAGAGGGAAGAGCTCAGGATATCACTGTAAATCAAGGAAAGCCAGATCCAAGTCCAGATCGTGGATAGTGTGCTGGAAATGTGGAAAGAAAGGACACCTGAAGAAAGACTGTAGATCTCGGAAGGGAAAAGAAGGAGACGCACAGCAAGAAAACAATCATGAAGCAAATGTGACAGGTGATGTGTTACAAGATGCTTTGATTCTTTCCTATGAAATGTTACTGATTCATGGGTAGTAAATTCAGGAGCTTCATTCCATGCCACACCTGATAAGAAATATTTGTATGACTATATTCAAGGAGATTTTGGACAAGTCCGTTTGGGTGATGATAAACCCTGTAAAAATTATTGGAATGGGTAAAGTTCTTGTAAAACAACAGAATGGAAACCAATGGCTATTAAAGGAGGTAAGGCATGTTCCAGATCTGAAAAAATTCTGATTTCAACAGGGGAGTTAGGCGGTGAAGGTTGTGTGTTAAATTTCACAGATAAAACTTGGAAGGTCACCAAAGGAGCCCTGGTAATAGAAAAAGGTGAAAAGGTTGGTACATTGTATTTATGCAAAGATATTTCTAACTATGTTAATGCTTTAACTTCCAAAGGAGCAGATGTAGCATTATGGCATCATAGGCTCGGACACATGAGTGAGAAGGGGATGAATATTATTCACTCAAGAAATTTGTTGCCAGGTTTGAAGAATGTTGATTTGGATTTCTGTGAGAATTGTGTTTATGGAAAACAGAAGAGAGTCAAATTTCTCAGAGTTGGGAAAGAAAATAAGAGAAAAAAATTAGAACTTGTGCATACAAATGTATGGGAACCTGCTCAGGTATCATCTCTCGGTGGCTCTTGTTATTATGCTACTTTTATTGATGATGCAACTAGAAAAACTTGGATTTATTGTATTCATAATAAATCTGATGTATTTGATACTTTCAAGAAATGGAAATCTTTGGTTGAGATTGAGACAGGAAAGAAGTTGAAGTGTCTCAGATCAGACAATGGAGTTTAATATTGCAGCAAAGAGTTTGATAGGTACTGTTCAGAGCATGGAATTCATAGAGAGAAGACAGTTCCAAGAACACCACAAGAAAATGGTGTGTCAGAAAGGATGAACAGAACAATCATGGAACATGCAAGGTGCATGAGATTGCATGTAGGATTTCCTTTAAAATTTTGGGCAGATGTTGTAGATACTGCTGTTTATCTAATAAACAGAGGGCCTTCAAGTTCCTTGGATGGTGGTATTCCATAGGAAGCATGGATAGGTAAAAAGGTAAACTACTTTTTTTTAAAGCCTTTTGGCTGTGAGGCCTTTGTCCATATTAATAAAGAAAATAGAACAAAAATTGAGGCAAAATCAAAGAAATTTACTTTTATTGGATATGGTGTTAATGATTTTGGTTATCGCTTATATGATTATGAAAATCACAAAATCATTAGGAGTAGAGAGTCCATATTCAATGAAAAGGTATTGTATAAGAATCAGTTGCAGGAAAAGAAATAGGAAAAAGAAAATAAAGAATACACAGTTCTTGATGAGATCACAAAAAAAGTAAAGGTGCCTGAAAATAATAATAATCAATAGCCATAGCAACAACAACCACCACAACAACAACATGCACCTCAAACACCTGAAAGTGGTGTTAGAATATCTACCAGGATAAGTAGACCCCCTAAACGATACTCTCCTTCATTATATTATTTATTGTTGACTGCTTCTGGTGAAACCGAATGTTATGAAGAAGAAATGCAGGTTGAAACAAGGAAGAAGTGGGAACTAGCCATGGAAGAAGAGATGGAATTCCTAATGCATAATCAGACATGGGACTTAGTCAACTTGCCTTCAGGTAAAACTACACTACAAAATAAATGGGTTTACAGGCTGAAGGAAGAAGATGGAGGAAAACAGAGGTACAAAGCTAGACTTGTGGTGAAGGGGTTTGCACAATAGAAAGGTATTGATTTTGATGAAATATTTTCTCTTGTTGTGTTGTGCTATACAAAAACCCCCCATTTATTTTTATAAATAGGGACCCTTTAAAAATAAAATAGGAAATTCTTTTTATTTCCTAAAATAAAAAAACTTATAAAATAAAATTTCTGTTTTTTTTCCCTTAAAAAGTGCATCGCATTTTACATATCTTATTTAAAAAAAGAATTATAAAACGTAAGATATATGAACTGCAAAATGCGCTCCTAGCCTTTCCAAGCAAATAATTAAAAATCCTTGTAAAAATATCAAAATCATCGTTTCATTCTCCTTTTTTCGCATCTCATTTTAATTAATCAACAAAGACATAAGAAGCAAATGATATAAGTCGCGATACCCACGGACCCGGCATACAGATAAACTAGGAAATATAAAACCTTTCGCGACCGCGTCCACTTTAAGTTTTTTGCATTTCGCATCGCACGCAACTTATAATATACATTTAAAACATTATCTTATAAAAGTTGCAATCTGCGATTTGCATAGATCGCTTTTCGCAAGCTTTAAACATTAAGCATCGCAAAATATTATAAGAAATGATTGCGAATTGTGTATTAAATGAATTCATCATGTGAAAGCAACTTATGTCATATCAAATGGAATTTAAGGTCTTAACGACTTTAAAACAATTGATAGATCTTATGTGCGAAGCCATGTGATATATTAAATTACGAATTATGAAATATGATTGATAGATTTACATCTTCTCGTGTGCATTAGAAGTAAATGATTGATTTACTATTATGAGACTCCTTATATGTTAAATTTTCTTTGTTATGAAGAAATCAATTATTTGGTTGAAGAAGTTGAAAATGAGAAAAAGAGGCAAGGAAATATCTCAAACATCATCCACAGAAGACGCAGATACGTCTTCATTATTTTTAGACACCATCTACAACAAAGACTGTGGTATTTCGTCATGCGAGGCAATGTACAAACTCTTCGAAGATGAAGGACCAAGGGTGATAGACAAATTTTTTGCTACAGGCACTGATTCTACCTCTGATGCAACCCTTTTTGATGTTGCATGCTCACACATTCACAGAATAGCAGCGAGACCAAAGATTCTTCCTTATACAAACATGGTTAAGTGGGCGATTGACCACTTAAACATTGAAGATAGAATTTTCAAGAATTCAAGAGGAGATATTATGGGTTCTTTCAAAGCATAAGATTTAGAAACAATGTATCATCTACCAACCCTACAGCAGAGATATGACAATAAGTATGTGCAGAATTTCAAAGAAAAACATCTAGATCTTATCAAAGTCATCCATGAATGGAAGGACAATGAAGGGAAATTGAAGCAAGACAATTTTGGTACGTAACCAATTGCACAAATTCCTAATCCTTATTGTTATGTTGCCGATATGTTGTCTAGAATATTTGTGAAGATTGATAGTACTAGATTTTCAAGAGATTGGGTTCCCCTAATTGACGCAATCATCAATTCATCTATACTAAATTGGGCAGACATTCTATCCAACTACCTAGCCGAGCATGTCACTAAATATAGGAATAAAAGAAGTGTTTCGATCAGAGAAATACCTCTGTTTTATATGTCTGCTTATGTCATGGATGCCATTTGTTTTACTTCTAATTTTCCTACCATGGGTTGGAAATGGACCACCAAAAATCCTACCCCGATTCATATCTACCATAGAGAACTCTGGGATTCCGAGTTCCACTTGCACTTCTATAAAATATGCTATGAAGTCATATTGCCCATGCATCAAATGATTTTCAACAAAAAGGCTCCAAGGGTTTCTGAAGAAGCCAATGTAGATATTCTTCCCGTAGCAAGAAGGTTTGCTGAAGAAAATTTCACATATATTAGAGTATTTGGGAGTTATGCTTCTCCCCATGTTTTACCTTACTATGTTCCAGACAAATTACTTGTAAAAAAAATATCATATTAGCTTGTCAACAGTGTCACAAATCAGTTGAAAGATGGTAAAAAGGCTATTTGGCCTACTTTACCTCTACAATGAGGCACCTTTGCTCTGGCCAATATTGGCCATAAATACAAAGAAGTTCTCAAGATTCAGTTGTTGAAATTGGCATTTATTCCAGGAATATTATATGATCCTAATGATGTGATAAAAAATTACATCACAGAGTTAAAAATGAAGCCTTTTGTAAAGGAAGAAGATAAATTTGATGATTTCTTCCAAGGCATGGAATTTTTTTTTGATGTTATCAAATACATTTCTAGTCAATTAAGCCAAGAAGATGCTGAAGATTTTCAAGCATATAGAAATGTTGGGAAAAATATTGAGAGGGGAGGGGTGAATCAGTATTTAGGGCTGAACAATTATTTCTTTCCTTTCTCTTAAAACCATATGTTACAATATAGCATCCAATATGTATATCCAAATATCTTATTATGTCATTACTTAGAGTATTGCATCATTGAGCATGTACAGAAATAACAGAACAAACATAAACCACACATATGAACACCAGGATTTAAGGTGGAAACCCAATTCGGGAGAAAACCACCGCTGCTGTAATCTCAGTCTTCAATATTTATTATAGAGAAAAACTTCTTACAATATATATATGCTGGTGCAGACTTATACCAGCACGCAGAGACCCACCTGCAGAAAGCTACAACCTTCTCTCGTTTACCAGCCACTACTGGAAGGGAGCTACTACCCCCTACTCTCGTTTACCAGCTACCACTAGAAGGGAGCTACAACCCCCTCTCTGAAGGCTTCGACCCTCAGCACCACTGCGGACCACGTTTCATCAATTTTCATACTGGATCCACCACTTTCCATACGACATACCTTGCCGCTTACCAGATTTATGTATTTTCTGTATGCTCACGCTAGTTCTTCATGATTTCTTCCATCATTCAAACCAGATATTTATCATCGTCAGATCATTACATTCATGGGTGCATCGTGGTGTCAGATTTATCAGTTAAGAACAGAGCTCACCCATACAGATATTCTTTTTAGAAATTTTATTCACCACCTTTGCGATGCACACTCATCGTTCTCTATTTTCCTTCTCCTTATATAGTTTTTCCTTTATTAAAACCAAGGGTCAAAACCACGAACCGCTAATGGTATTCCTCTTAGTTTATCCCACGGGGCTTTTGATCTCTTTTTAATTTTTATTTATCAATTGACAAATAAATATATTTACAACTTTTTAAATTTCCAAGCCTTATGTCTAAAGTTTAACCCTTCGGACTTTATAGAAATATCCAACGCTTCCAAGTAAATTAATCTTACGATAAACCTTTGACCTCGGGCCCACATATACAGTCAATAGCCAATCCGATACGCGCACGGTACCATAAGTAAATTTTGCACAAATCCAGCGTCCGATCACTGTTAGATTAGCAAGCTTCCGGATCAACGGCGTATATTCATATCGCTCGACCTCCGATGCCGAACGTTAACGTGCGATGGCCCGCCGTACTTGTGTTAATCTTCGTGCATCTTCAACAAATGATGACCATCCGATGACCCCTTCCCAGATCAACAGTGCTCAACGATATTGCTGGGCATCCTAGGTCGAACTATAACGCGCGATGGCGCATAGTGAAAAGTGGTTTTGTGACGTCATACAGGGATGCGTGTCAAGTACTCTATGGGCTCGCTCCTCAACTAGGAAATACCGCTTGCTCCGCATAGGCGGTGTGATGAAAACCATAAACCACTTTTACTGTTCATTCCACACGTGATTCTTTAAAGCATAACTTTGATTTAATTGATCTTCCTCCGTGATTATGTTAATGTATGAAACTCAGGTTATATATATATAATGTGCCCTGTACACACAGAACCCATCCGTGGCTCATTTTACCGTGGCCTTAGAAACCCTATATCGTATACAACTTCACGAATCTCCTCCTTTCACAGAATCTAGATGTTCTGAGTAACGCACTCATGCTTTCACAATTCAAGCTGTCTATACGGGAAAAATCCCATCTTTCAGTAACACATTATTTCACAAATGTCCACAGGAACTCAAATACTTTGCTGAATATATAAGTCATGGAGAATATAGAACCAATCCCTCATCACCATATACGAATGAATAAGTGTTTCACTCATTCTTCTCAATTTTCCAAGTTTTCTATTCCTCTGTCTCTGGACAACTCTGCTTCAATTCACTGCTTGAATCTGTTCCTTGACCGATACTGCTCTCTGTAGTTGCACTCTTCCTTTGTTCTTCTCTGTTGATCTTTGTTTTTCTCTTTTCTTAGGTGCTGTTTCAGATGCTCCTAATGCCTTTGCCATCAATGAAAATATTGCCAACAATCCCCCCCTTTGGCATTCATGGAAATACTCTTTATAGAAGCCCTTTGTTGTTTTTCCTCCCCCTTTGACATCAATGGCAAAGAGTTTAATCAAGATCCTTTGAACCAACAATGCCATGCTCTCCC
This sequence comes from Pinus albicaulis, assembly GCA_034641835.2. NCBI lineage: Eukaryota > Viridiplantae > Streptophyta > Pinopsida > Pinales > Pinaceae > Pinus > Pinus albicaulis. The sequence continues at coordinate 56,443,062 of CM076579.1, read as the reverse complement.
TGACCAACAATTCATCCTTTTCATATGACCAATGCTCCCCCTGAGCCTGTGCATTTAGAGATGCCTAACAACACCTCACAACCAATTTAATCTTCTGTATTTAAGTAGACCTGATCCTCTGCATGGCAGAGACTACTCCTAGTTTTTGTCTGAGATATTCAAACGCTTCCCTGGGTAGAGGTTTGGTAAATATATCAGCAACTTGTTCTTTGGAGGAAACATACTTCAATTTCACCTTTTTTTCTAGCACTTGTTCACGTAAGAAGTGATATTTGATGGGAATGTGCTTGGTCTTGGAATGCATAATAGGATTCTTTGAGATACTGATGGCACTTGTATTATCACACATAATGGAGATAGGAGGTGAAAATTTTATTTGAAAGTATTATAGGGTTTGCATCATCCAGAGAAGTTGAGTGCAACATGATGCTACAGCCACATATTCTACTTCTGCTGTAGATAAGGCAATGGAGCTTTGCTTCTTGCTAAACCAAGATACTAACCGGGGCCCCATAAAGAATGCACCACCACTAGTGCTTTTCCGATCATAAACACTTCCAGCCCAATCTGCATCAGTATATGCATGAAGAGTAAGATCCGCATTCTTTGGATACCATAGTCCAAAGTCTTGAGTTCCTTGTAGATATTTGAATATTCTTTTCACAGCCTGAAGATGAGACTCTTTTGGATTAGCTTGGAATCGTCCAACAATTCCAACTGCATGCATGATGTCTGGTCCTGTCTCAGTGAGATAAAGTAGACTTCCTAACATAGATATGTATTCTGGTTGATTTACGGTGGGGGAATCATCATTAGAACTGAGATTACATCCGGTTATCATTGGTGTACTTACAGGTTTGCAATATTCCATGCCATACTTCTTCAGGATTTGCTTGAGGTATTTTGCTTGTGATAAGAATATACCATCTGTTGCTTGTTGCACTTGCAAGCCAAGAAAGAATGTTAGTTCCCCAAGTAAAGACATTTCAAATTCTTGCTGCATATTATAAGCAAATTTCTGACTCATAGACTCTTCATTACTTCCAAAAATGATATCATCGACATATACAACCACAACCAACAGTTTGTCATTTTCATTTTTTGTGTATAAGTTGCTATTTGCAGACCCCTTTGAAAATCCTTGTTGATGAATATATTTGTCAAGATGATAGTACCATGCCCTTGGAGCTTGTTTGAGACCATATAGAGCCTTTTTAAGTCTACAAACAAGTTTTTCATCATTTCCCAAAATGAGTCCTTCTGGTTGTTCTCTATAAACTTCTTCTTCTAGATCACCATTGAGAAAAGAAGATTTAACATCCATTTGATAAAATTTGATTTGTTGGAAGCTTGAAAAAGCAAGAAACATTCTTATGGCTTCAAGTCTGGCTACAGGAGCAAAGGTTTCTTCAAATTCTATACCTTCTTGTTGAGCATACCCCTTGCAAACAAGTCTAGCTTTATTTCTTATAACATCCCCATTCTCATTTAACTTGTTTTTGAATATCCATTTAGTTCCAATGACATTTTTGTCATGAGGTATTGGTACTAATTCCCAAGTGTGATTCTTTTCAATTTGATCAAGCTCTTCATTCATGGCTTGAATCCAACATTCATCTTTGCTAGCTTGACTGACACTGTGAGGTTCAATAGTGGACAGAAATGCCAGATTGCTAGAAGATCCCATAAGAGTCCTTCTTGTTTGTACACCTGATCCCTTTTCTCCCAAAATTTGAGATTCTGGATGATTCTTTTGAACATATCTGGATGGAGCCTTTTCAGACAAATCATCTTCGGGTTCTTCACTAGGTTCACTGTTTGTATCATTACTATTTGATGTAGAAGGATATATGTCATCATCATCGTCTTCATTTGTTGTTTGTTTTTCTTCTTTTGGAGCTGCTAGAGACTCATCAATAACAACATCTATACATTCAACAATCTTCCGAAGTCTTTTATTGTAACATTTATATGCCCTACTCCTAGAGGAGTAACCGAGAAATATTCCTTCATCTGCTCTGGGTTCAAACTTGCCAAGTTTTTCATCATTATTCTTGATAAAGCATTTGCTTCCAAAAATTCTAAAATTCTTTATAGTGGGAGGATTACCATACCAGAGTTCATATGGAGTTTTATCACTATTTACACGAACATGTGCCTTGTTGAGAATGTTTATTGTTGTATGTGTTGCTTCTCCCCAAAATGTGTCAAGTGTTCCGAAATCACCAAGCATAGCTCTAGCCATTTTTTGAACTGTTCTATTCATTCTTTCTGCAACACCATTTTGTTGTGGGGTGCCAGCTACAGAAAACTGTCTTTTTATGCCATGTTGTTCACAAAATTCAAGGAATTCATCTGATGTATATTCTCCTCCTCGATCAGATCTGAGACACTTGATTTTTAGATCTAATTCATTCTCAACTAGTGCTTTGAAGATCTGAAACTTCTCAAATGCTTCATCTTTGTGTTTAAGCAGCCCAATCCAACACATTCTAGAGAAATCATCAATGAATAAGATATAATATTCTTCACCACCTGGTGACTTCTTCCTCATAGGTCCACATATGTCAGTATGAATGAGTTCAAGAGGCTTACTTGATGATCCTTCCTTGGCATTAAATTGTACTCTGGTTTGCTTACCGAATTGGCAAGATTTACATATGATATTTTCAGGTAGAGTAAGATTGGGAAGATCACGAACAACTTTAAGTCTGCTTGATTTGTTGATTTGAGAGAAGCTCAGATGCCCCAACCTTCTATGCCATAGCCAATTTTCTGAAGATTTACTCAAATAACATTGTTCTTTGCAGTTCTTCAATATATACAGATTGTTTGGAGTTCTTTTTCCTTTTATAATTGCTTTACCTGTATCAAGATCACGTACCACACATTCTTTTGAACTAAAGACAACTTCATTTCCTTGATCACACATTTGACTTAAACTTAACAAGTTATGCTTTAATCCATCCACATACATGACTTCATTAGCTTTCACTTTTTCTTTTAGAAAGACAGACGCTTTTCCCTTAATGATCGCAGGAGTATCATTTCCAAATGTAACATTCTTTTCCTTTTCTAGAGCACTATATGCAAGAAGTTTGTCTTTATCACCTGTCATGTGTCTTGAGAATCCACTATCAATGTACCATTGGTTTTCTTCATCTTCTACAAATAAAGCTATGCCACAATTTTCAACCTGTAATTCCTTCTTTTTCCATACTTTGGAGCTTGAAGGAACATGTTCTTTTGGCTGAACTTTGCTCCTGCATTCAGATTCTTCATGGCCAAAGTTATTGCAATAAGCACATTCAACTTCATTTTGAAGAGGAGAAAAGTTGTTATAAGTACTCTTCTTTGTTTCAATATCAATCCTTTTCTTTCTTGCTTATCTTCTCATGATGGTTTTATATGTAACACATTGAACAGCTTTATGACCAAAATTGTGACATGAGAAACATTGTCCATTGAAGAAGAAATTTTTGCGATCATAAAATCTTCTACATGAATTTACCTGTTGATAGGTGTTTCTTTGAAAGATATTCCTGTTAGTGTTATTTGAATTGAGATGATCATGCTTTACCTGTGAAGATTCTTTATTCCCTTGCTAAGTGGAAGCATGTTGTAAACCAGTTGTAATTGCTTTTAGATAATTTGGTGCTGAAGCTTGAGAATATTCTCCGATATATCCAAGACCTGTCTTTGTAAGAGGAGAACGTTGTACCTTGATAATCTCATCTAAGGTTTCAGATCCTTTAGAAAATCTAAGATTCAAATTTTTTACTTTCTCAAGTTCTTTTCTTAGACTTACTACTTCACATTCTAATTTCTCATTGTGTTTCTCTTTTTCTTCAAGCTGATTTTTCAGAGTTTCTATGGTTATTTTACTCTCTTCTAAGCAGATTTTGAGTTTATTGCTTTCATCAAGAAAATCACTGTCTTCTAGAGCATCCACAAAAGTATCCTTTTCTTCTCTAGATTCTTTTTCAAATGCCATGAGAAGTCTAAGATATTGTTCACATTCTTCCTCACTATCAGATAACCCATCACTATCTTCATGAGTATAGTAACTCTTTCTAGTGCTAAAACGATTCTTATTACTTTTTGCTACTTCCTTCCCTTTTTTATGTGTTTCTTTATAAGGACACTTAGCAGCATAATGACCAACTCTTCCACAATCAAAACATTTGAAAGGAAGCTTACCTCTGAACCGTCCTGTGTCAAGTTGAAGTTTCTTTACAAAGTTTATCTCATCTTCTTCTGAGATATATCCCGATCCTTCTATTTTTTGTACTTCCTTCCCTTTTGTAGAAGTTATAAAGACTTCTTCTTTGACTTCAGATGGTCCTCCTCTTCTCATTTCATATGCAGTTAGTAAGCCATGAAGTTGCACCACAGTAAGATTTTGAAGATCCTGCTTTTCTTCAAGAGCTGAAACTTTTGACTCAAATTTTGTCGTTAGTGATCTTAAGACTTTCTCAACCAAGGTAGATTCAGTTATATTTTCTCCCAGATTTCTCATACAATTTACAATATCATCAAGATGTAAGAATAAATTGGCAATGCTCTCCTCATTCTCCATTTTTAGATTCTCATATTGAATTCTGAGAGTTTGGGGTTTAGCACTTTTTACCTTTGCATCACCTTCATAACTTAGAATGATTTTGTCCCATATTGCCTTTGCTGTATTTAGCTGCATGACTTTGAGAAATTCTGATTCAGTTAGACTTCCCAACAGAGCATTGACCGCCTTTGCATTTTTTTCATAATTCTTTCTTTCCGTCGGATCCGTTGGCACTGCAGCTGGATATTGATATCCTTGTTCAACAATTGCCCATACATCCGCTCCCAGAGACTGAAGATAGGATCTCATCCTTGTTTTCCAGAAGATTAAATTATTTCTGTTAAAGAGCGGAGGCCTGATAGATGTTGTTCCATATTGGTTACTCATCTTGCTTGATCTTCCCTCTAGCGGCTAAGCTTTTTCAGAAGGACCTGGCTCTGATACCAATTGTTGGGAAAAATACTAAGAGGGGAGGGGTGAATAAGTATTTAGGGCTGAAAAATTCTTTCTTTCCTTTCTCTTAAAACCATATGTTACAGTATAGCATCCAACATGTATATCCAGATATATTATTATGTCATTACTTAGAGTATTGCATCATTGAGCATGTACATAAATAACAGAACAAACATAAACCACACATATGAACACTAGGATTTAAGGTGGAAACCCAATTCGGGAGAAAACCACCACTGCTGTAATCTCAGTCTTCAATATTTATTATAGAGAAAAACTTCTTACAATATATATATGCTGGTGCAGACTTATACCAGCACGCAGGCACCCACCTGCAGAAAGCTACAACCTTCTCTCATTTACCAGCCACTATTGGAAGGGAGCTACTACCCCCTGCTCTTGTTTACCAGCTACCACTGGAAGGGAGCTACAACCCCCTCTCTAAAGGCTTCGACCCTCAGCACCACTGCGGACCACATTTCATCAATTTTCATACTGGATCCACCACTTTCCATACGACATACCTTGCCGCTTACCAGATTTATGTATTTTCTGTATGCTCACGCTAGTTCTTCATGATTTCATCCGTCATTCAAACCAGAGATTTATCATCATTAGATCACCCACATATACAGTCAATAGCCAATCCGATACGCGCATGGTACCATAAGTAAATTTTGCGCAAATCCAGCGTCCGATCACCGTTAGATTAGCAGGCTTCCAGATCAACGACGTATATTCATATCGGTCGACCTCCAATTCCGAACGTTAATGTGTGATGGTCCACCGTACCTATGTTAATCTTCGCGCATCTTCAACAAATGATGATCGTCCAATGACCCCTTCCCAGATCAACGGTGCTCAACGATATCGCTGGGAGTCCTGGGTCGAACTATAACGCGCGATGGCGCACAGTGAAAAGTGGTTTTGTGACGTCGTACAAGGACGCGTGTCAAGTAATCTATGGGATTTCTCCTCAACCAGGAAATACTGCTTGCTCCGCATAGGCGGTGCGATGAAAACCATAAACCGCTTTTACTGTTCATTCCACACGTGATTCTTTAAAGCATAACTTTGATTTAATTGATCTTCCTCCGTGATTATGTTAATGTATGAAACTCAGGTTATATATATATATATAATGTGCCCTGTACACACAGAACCCGTCCGTGGCTCACTGTACCGTGGCCTTAGCAACCCGATATCGTATACACCTCCACGAATCTCCTCCTTTCACAGAATCTAGATGTTCTGAGTAACACACTCACGCTTTCACAATTCAAGCTGTCTATACGAGAAAAGTCTCACCTTTCAGTAACACATGATTTCACAAATGTCCATAGGAACTCAAATACTCTGCTGAATATATAAGTCATGGAGAATATAGAACCAATCCCTCATCACCATATACGAATGAATAAGTGTTTCACTCATTCTTCTCAATTTGCCAAGTTTTCTATTGCTCTGTCTCTGGACAACTCTGCTTCAATTCACTGCTTGAATATGTTCCTTGACCGATACTGCTCTTTGTAGTTGCACTCTTCCTTTGTTCTTCTCTGCTGATCTTTGCTTTTCTCTTTTCTTAGGTTCTGTTTCAGATGCTCCTAATGCCTTTTCCATCAATGACAATATTGCCAACAAGAAACAACAGACCAGAAAAGGTTCCTTTGAATCTGTTGACTATTGAAGATGAAAAAGACACTCCAAGTGTTAGTATATATGATGAAATGAAAGATATATTTGAAAGTGAATCAGGTCAATTACAGCCGTAGTCTGATAATTCAGATCAATCTGAGGAATCCAAATCTAAGAAATCAAATTCAGAAATTGACAAAATTCTTCAAGAGATAGAAGTGCTAGAGAAAACAAAGAACAATGGGAAAAAATCAAATTCGGAAACAGTTCAACATACTCATAACATGTTAGATCAATCCAATCCCTCTCGAGTAACAGATCTGGTGAATTAATGGGAAGAATTTTCTCAAGCAATAAAGACTTCAAAAGAAAATCCCAATATTGATCATACATCAAGTTTTCAAACACCAGAACCTTCACAGAAAATAGTTGAAATTGTGAATCTGTTACAAAGAGGTCCAAAAATGCATGACAAAGAAATCATACCGGCCTACCCTACAAATTAGATAGTTCTGCAGATTGAATATATTCCGTCATTAAACATTTTCTACAGTCCTAGCTACAAAGCTTTGGTTAAAAGGAATAAAAGAAGAGGGATTGATGAAACGACTCCAAAACCAACAGATGAATCAGTTGATGTACTTTGGAAGGATTCCTCAGATGATCCCACTGAACATCTAACCAAGTTATCACAATGTGCAGGGGCATATGCCACCACTACTGGTGATAAAGCTACTGAGGTTAGAATATTGTTGAAACAAAAGGAAGCCAAAGTACAAGAATTAGAACAGTTGCTAAATGAAGAGAAATCCAATTCCATTGAGCAGATAAAAATAAGCAGAACTCAATTTCATGAAGATATTGAAAACCTCAAATTGAAGTCTCAGACAAAGCTTAATGAAAAACAAGCACATCTAGAAAAAGCAATGGCTGAATTACAGAATCAACCATAGTTAGAACAATTCATCAAAGAAGCACTTGATGTAAATACTATGTTAAAGAAAGAACAAGAAATGTTTTTTCACCAAGCTTCCATGATTGATTATTATTATGATTCCAATAAGATAATGATTCAGCAAATAGCAATTCAGAAATTGGAATGTGAAAGACTTGAAAAAAAAATCGAAGAAAACATTCAATGGCAAATTTCAGACACAGGAAAACAAGCTGATCTACCAAAAATATATAAGCTTCACAAATAATTTTTATTCACAGAATGGAGAGCACAAATTAATCAAGCAGAGAAAGCACCAACCAAGACATCCAAGAAATCAAATGAGATTATTTAGTCTTTATGTGATCAATTGTTTAAAACAGAACTTCTTAAAGAAAACATGTCTGATGTGTTTTCATGAACAAAGGAAGTAGAACTAAAGTGGAGACAGAGAGTAGATACACAAGAGGAAACAATAAAAAAACTTAATAAGTTTGATAAGAAAAATTACTAGAATTTTCTGATCAAACCTTACCATCAACATCAAACTCTTCAGTCTCTTATAGATTCAGCAAAAAAATCTCAGTCAGTAATCTCAAATGCTATTTTCAAGGGACAGATTCAGTCACGGATATCACAGCTATATTAGCTTAAAGCAATGCTAGATATTTGTCAACTTCGTGATCACACTCAGAAAGAAAGGCAGGATTCGCAAAGTTAGGATTGCTAGTTCAAAGTTCCTAGATTATTGTTTAAGTTAAGTTTTTAGAGAAAGTTTTTTTGAAACCTCCTCTACATTTTTTTAATAATTTAATTTTAGTTTGTAGATAGTTTAGTATTTAAACCCTTCTCATGCATTTAGAGAAGGGTCCATAATTTTACTGAGAACATTTGCAAAGAATGATTAATTGTAAGTAAGTTTGTGAATGCCTTGATAAATTAATGGAACATGGCCTTTTCAGTTATATATATCAGTTTTTTTATCAAGGTTGATTTTGTATTCTTTGAAAGACTTATTGATAGAGGAGTTGAATGTGGCCTATTATCACTGATCAGACGAACAGAGCAGTACACATCTGGTACTATTATCATGTATGCTAATTCTGTTTTTAAATATTAGTGATGAATTCAGCTTTCATGAATTATATATGAAATAATTTTTTTTTATCTGAAATATTAGTTGCACTATTGTATGATATAAAGATAGAAATTCGTTTGTTTTATATATGATCATCAGATATATGCGATATATTTCTCATTTTCTTTTGATTAACTATTTTTTCAAGAGAATCATCTTACAAATTAATAATTCTATTAAATCTGTGATGATCTTCATCATTACAGTTTGAATAGATATCATTTTAGATTGCATCAAAATAGTATTATCCTGGGTTAGATTAAATTAGGCTTAAATTCAAAGTTTTTCATTTTAGAATAAATTTGTTTTATTTTTTAGTAATTCTTCATGTAAATCCTTTGAGAGAAACCCAACAATCAAACAAAAAACCCAAATCTGGGAAACTGGTCCCATTATATCCAGTTGGAGCCACTATCCCAAATGGAAAAGGAGTTGTCTTAAGGTCCGGACAGGGTGGTTATCCCCCTTGTTGTTGCTACAAATTTTTGAGGCCTCAACATGTTGTTATGATGACTTCAATCAAAACTATTTTAAGTCTTGTAGCAACATAAGATTTACATCTTGAACAGTTAGATGTAAAGACAAAATTTCTCAATGGAGATTTGGAGGAAGAGATATATATGGAGCAACCAGAAGGATATGAGGTCAAAGGGAAAGAAAAATTAGTGTGCAGGTTAAAGAAGAGCTTATATGGCTTAAAACAGGCTCCAAGGCAGTGGTATCTAAAATTTGACAATTTTATGTCTGAACAAGGTTATACTAGATGTCACTTTGATCATTGTGTTTATTTGAAAAAGAAAAATGATGGCAGCTATATTATATTGTTATTTTATGTAGATGGCATGCTTGTTGCAGGGTCTAACATGCAGGAATTAAATGGGCTCAAAATAAAATTGGCAAATTCATTTGCAATGAAGGATTTGGGAGCTGTAAAACAAATCCTTGGTATGAGAATAACTAGAGATAGGAAAAATCACAAATTAACACTGTCTCAGAAATAGTACATACGAAAGGTGTTGAAAATATTTAATATGCAGAATGCAAAACCAGTTAGTACACCTTTTGCTAGCTATTTCAAACTTAGTAAGGAGATGTGCCCCAAGAACCAAGAAGAAATGGACTACATGTCTAAAGTTCCATATGCATCAGCAGTTGGAAGCTTAATGTATGCAATGGTCTACACAAAGCCTGATATTGCACATGCAGTGGGAGTTGTAAGCAGGTACATGAACAATCCAGGAAAAGAACATTGGATGGCAGTGAAATGGATTCTCATATATTTGAGAAGTACCACAAATAAAGCATTATGCTTTGGTGGTTCAAACATTGCTCTATAGGGATATGTTGATGCAGATATGGTAGGTGACAGAGATAACAGGAGGAGCACTACAGGATATGTATTTACTGTAGGTGGAACAGCTGTTAGTTGGGTTTCAAAAATCCAAAGTGTTGTTGCACTCTACAGATGCTAGTAAAGAAATGATTTGGTTACAAAGGTTTATGGATGAATTGGGTAAGAATCATGATATGGGCATGTTATATAGTGATAGCCAAAGTGCCATTCATCTTGCAAAGAAATCAACATTTCATTCCAGGACTAAACACATATAGCTCAAGTACCATTTCATACGGTCAGTATTGGAAGATGGACAGTTGAAGCTGGAAAGGATACACACTAGCTAGAATCTTGCAGATATGATAACAAAAGTTGTAACCAGGGAGAAACTGAGAATATGCTCAGTTTCAATTGGTCTTCAAGGATGACGATAAAGATGAGAAACATCCAGGTCCAAAGAGGAGTCATTTTCCAGCAAATGAAGCAGCGGTGGAGTTGCTACAATCAATCTCCAAGTGGGCGATTGTTGGGTGTGGAGCCTCATTTTTATCCTGATTCAGAGATCCTTGTTTTATCCAAATGTATACCCGAGGAAAACTATACACCCCTGCAGTAAGGAGGTGCGGGGGGAACTTGTCCCCCCCGCGGGGTCTGGGGGCCAGCGGTCCCCCGACAGGGGTTTCGGGGGTAGCACCCCTGAAGCTAAAAATAGATGTAAAATTTTCTTGTAAAAATATAGTAATTTCTAGTCAATCTAGGCCGTTCATTAGGCAGATGATATGACGGTAGAAGTTATGTTTAGTTTAGGGTTTTTTTCCCTAGAAAGCAAACCCTCGCTTTGTATGAGGGTATTGTATTTCGGCTGTGTATTGTATGAGTATTCTCAGAGCGAGAAACAGATAGGGAGACTGTGAGAGAGAACAGAGGATATTACATCAGATCTGTTATAGGTTGTGTCTCTTTATTTTGTTGGATAATAAGTAGGAAGGACTAGTTGTTCAGGGTGAATGTAGCCCAAACTGGGTGAACCATGTATATCTGTGTCTCTCTGGTTTTATGTGTTTTATATGCTTGTGTTTTCTGCATATTTTATGTGTTTCATTTCTTTGTAATATATAATTTTCTAACACCATCTCAGGGCCGCCCCCTTTATGGTAGCAGGAAATATCTTCAATTTCTGGGCACCAAAAATATAGTCATATCCGTGATAAACAATATCAAATTCACAAAGGAACGTGTCAGAGTCTTCAGAAGAAAGCCCATGGAAACTAGGCAAGGCTATTAAAGGGATGGGTCTCATTGGTGAATCACCTGTAACATTTCCGATGGAAAAATCAATAGAGGAACTTACAGGTGCCATAAATAACCTCCAATACTCACTTGGAATTTCGACTAGTTCCACAGCTAGTATTTGGATTGATTCAGCAGTAGAAGGTTGCACCATGCTCCCCTGGTTTTTTAGTGACTCAAAATCTTTCAATAACTCTTTCACCAAATCAGAATCATCTGATTCAGCTACAGGAATTTTTACAGTGCTGCCTTGGTCTCGTGGGGATGAAAACCCTTTTAGAGGTTCTTCTTCCCAGTTATAATTGCTCAGTTCTTCTGGTCCCCTACTTGCCACTTCTTTCACTTCTGTTGCTGATAAGGATACCTCCTCCACTGATACCCTGTTTATTAAGTCTTCTACCGTAGAAAGAACACCTTCTGGTATCATGGATGGCACTGGTTTCTCCACAGACTTCCCTTCGGAATTTGTCTGAACTCTAACCCTAACAGTAGCACGAGATGATGCCTCAGATCTAGATTTTTCAATGATTTCCTGAACGTATGTCTTCCTTCCCAGATCCTTTCCTTTCTTTGGGGGTCTTCCTCTACCCCTCTTATTCATATCCTTGTTCATACAAATTGTGAGGAGGGTTCATCAAAGTAACAACAATCGCTAAGGACCCGGAGCAGGACAGATAACTACCTCCCCGGGACGAGAGAATAAATTCAAACAAAAAATAAAAGGAAAAAGGAAAATAGAATTTCAGGACCTGAAGTAGGGTAATCACATACCCTCCTCAGTACGAGAAATTAGCCCAAAGAAAAGAAAATAAAAACAAAAAACTGGAAACTATGCCCAAGACTTAGAGTAGGGTTTCAAAATACCTTCCCCAAGACGAGGGGTTAATTTTAATGAAAAAAACAGAACAAAGAAGAAAGAAAAACAACATGCTATGCTCAAGACTTGGAGCAGGGTAATAAATGCCCTCCCGAAGATGAGAGATCAATTCTACAGAAAAACAAATAAAAATCAGGAGAGAAAAACATAAAGCACTTACACTCAGGACTTGAAGCAGGGCAATAAATTCCCTCCCCAAGATGAGAAATTGACCCTTAGATCTATTGCAGATCATGTTCTTGCACCTGTTAGCCTTCCCCGGCAACGACACCAAAATGTTGGTGTTTGGATATGAACAAAATTCAACCCCTTCTCCACATAGATTATCAACCCAAGGGCATTAGTTGTTTCAAGACTAACGACAAAGTATATGAAAATACAAGCACATGACCTGTTGTAGATCACAGGTTTAAATCCATAACACACAGACCACTGTAACATTAATTAAATAAACTGCATAATTTAAAGGACATTCACAGAAATTAACAATAAACTGTAACAACAGTAAGGAAATCACACTAAAACGCAAATAATGCAAGAAAAAGGAAAACACAGCACCTGATCAGAAAAGTGGGTCCAACTCTCTGACCAGGGCTGTGGTAAACCCATGAACTACAGAAGAAACAACAAGCTGATGTGCATTTGATTAATGATAAAGAGATTTGTTACAAGATCTGTATGTAAAAGGGCTTAACCCTGATTCATAGCCCGCAGGCCTCTTTATAAAAATGTCATGGAACCCTCGATTTCCCTCAGCAACCCCATAGCTACAAAAATACATATTGTTACAACGGAAACCTAGTTGCCTAGAAGGAAACCGTGAAAAGGCCTGAAATGGCACTGGTACAAACAAGTCTGTTACGCTGTAACAATAAATGAGAAAAACGTTGGAGATGACGGGCTGTTCCTCGACTCGCGGCTGCAATGCTCCTGTTTTAGCCAAATCTGTGGAAATATCAGAGTTAATATGTAGAAAGGTAAAACCTCTGTGAAAAATTCTTCATTAACCAAATATCCCATGAAAGATAAGGAAAAGGATTTTACCTCATGCGTTTAAGAGTAATAATGGCACAAAGAGATAGAAAGATAGGGTAAAGTGGGAGAGGAAAGTATACAAATCTAGTACCCAACATCTTCCACTATCTGGGTACTATATGAAACACGTCTTGTATTTTTCATATCAAGTTAAATATAGGTAAATGTGTAAATTTGTATCGTTAAATATTTTCTTTATTTTTATTATTATTTCTTTCCAACATGGCCCTAACGTTGACTATATCCATGTCTGAGGTTAGTCGCTCTGCTTTATAGGACCTTGAGTTAATAGTTACCATATAAAATAGAATGAGACACCTTGAAAATTTTAGGCATAACCACCCATTGTCTCCTAACCCTACGATATTGGAATCCTCCATCTCTCGCCACTCAAATCCTCGAGCCATTGGTTCATAATCATCCTCTCAATGTAATATGACACCTTTCCCTCTCCTGTCTATGCATTCATACAATCCACCGCCCTCTTTGTACCACTATTTACCTCCTTTCCCTCCTTCTCCATTTAATTTTCCACCCATGAATACTTGGGTAAATGCTCATTATCGTCCCCTCAATTTGTAGGGGGATCTACATTATTTTCTACTGAATTACCATAAAAACAATTCCCAAGTTTGATAATGAGGGAGATTAAACCGCTGAAGAGGATTTAGTCAAATTCGATGACTAATGTGAGAACCTAGGAGCTGAGTATGATGATATTTACATGATATTGTTTTTGCAAAGCCTAGAGGGCAAGCCTCGAAAATGGTTCAGGACCCTCACCCCAATCAATATAAATACCATGGATAGACTAATTGAGTTTTTCTCACAACAGTACAATGTTAAAATGAGTAACCAACTATGGCTCACACAGTTCTTTTCCCTCAAGATGAAACCTGAAGAGTCTATGTCGAACATCAATACAAGATTCACTAATGTTACAATAATTTTTGCATCATTGTTTGGTTGTCTGATACTGTTGCTGTGGTAGCATATTCCATAATGCTCAATGATGAATTTTCATACGCCTTGCGAAAGAGGGAGCTTGCTACATTAGATGATGCACAAGGTAAGGCCTATGCCTATTAAGGTAACCTCATCACTACAGGGAAACAAGTCTCTCAGGATACTAACTCTACTGGAAAAAACAAATTCATTGATTCCTCACCCCTACTTCCTACCCCTTCTTCCTTCGAGGATCAAAAAATTGAAGAAATGACCAGGCTTATCAAATCCTTGACCAGTAAAATTCAATTCTTGGAAGTAGGAAACAAAGTAGCCCCTACCCTCGAAAATCCCTTAGTGCAACCTAATTTCCATCCTAATCCACCAAACTGCAATATGGATTTTCCTCCCAGGAATGAGGCCCCTTTCAACCATCCCCATCCTTAAAAAATGTTGCAGAGAGGAAAAAAACTAGATGAGCCACCCGTACAACCTCCTCTTTCAAATAATTCTAATAATGTGGATGTGTATGATGATGATGCTGCCATTCATCTCATGAAACCCGATGAGAGAGAATATGCAAATGTAGATTTTATAAACTCTTTCGACATTCCGTTCTCTAACTCCCCCGAATATCTAGAGCATGAATTATGGGACCCTCAGGCTTCAAAGATTTGTTGAACGACTAGAAGCCTAGTTTCAACATAAGTATAACCTGAGGCCGAGAAACGATCAGGAATCTCACAAGGAAACCTCCCCTCTAAATCATCTGGACAAAGATAAATCTGTGTCACCTCTCGAGCCCAATCTTGCAGAGGTATATCCTCCTCTTCCTAAAACATTTATCTTGCAAAAGGAGCTAAATAAGCTCATAATTAGTATGTCGTTAAGGGAGGTCATAAATATCCGTAATTATAAGTAGGATATCGACTCCTTTTTTAAAGGATCTCACCATCCATCATAAGAAATGGGGTTGACTGATGTTATCAAATTCTAGTATGATGCCCCCAACATTTCCCTTGGCCCCGTGAAGAAGAAAAATGGTAATTTGGCACCTCCTTTTTATATCAGTTTGGAGATCCGTGATTGGAATATCCACAACTCTATTCTTGACTCATGCACCTCCAACTACCTTTTTCCTAAGGAAATAGTGGATAAAATCGGGCTAAGCATAATTCAGGAATATCATGGTATGTATTCTTTTGATTACTGTAGAGTCAAATGTTTAAGTGTAATCAAAGATCTATTAGTTTTCTTGGCCCAGGCCTCAGTTAAAAGTGTTTTCATGGACATAGTCGGGGCCGATGTCCCTCCCAATTATGGGATGCTCCTCTTTATAAGATGTGGTTCTAAGCTTGGTGAGTCACTCCAACTAGACCTATATTGTGCTACCATCCATGTGTTTCAAGGGGGTACTCACCACTTATAGAGGGAGTCTAGGTTGACATATACCACTAGTTCAGTAAAAAACCCCAAGCAATCCATAGTATATACTTTCAAAGACAATATGGGAAACTTTGTGTTTGTTGTTTCGGAAGAGGAAAAGTTTCTTACGACCAAAAAGGTCACCTCTGTTCCCATGCCCCCGGACCCTAATGCAGTTTGGAAAATTCATTTCAATGGAGCCTCTTCCAAGAGGAGGTCTAGTGTTGTTGTCATCCTGATACCCCCTTCCCAAAAAAATGCCTCCTTTCATTTCAAATTAAATTTTGAAACCACAAATAACATAGTTGAATATGAAGTCCTTTTTATGGGGCTAGAGACAACACACAAGCTCAAATTTAAAAATTTATCAATATATGGTGAATTTGAATTGGTAGTAGAGTAGCTGATGAAAAAATTTCAAACCAAACACCCTTTTTTGTGTCCTTACAGGAACCAGGTTTGCGACCTGGTTGATAATTTATTTTTAGCTATCAATTTTACCATTATTCGAAGAGAACATAACCAATTAGCAGATTCCCTTAACATTACGACAGCTAATTTTATCCCTCCTTCAAGACTCAAAATTAAATTTTAAATAGAAGTCCTTTACATGCCCTTCATACTCGACAATGTGAAACATTGGTAGGTATTTGAAGACGAACAAGAGATAAAAATATGTATACAACTGATTGGAGAATTCTTAGATCATTATACTGATGAAGATGAATAAATTGATCAGGCACATGCCAACACTACTCCTTTGAAGACTAGGATTAGTAAGAATGATGTCATTCAGTTGAAAAAAAATTACATCCCCAGAGGGTTAATTCCTTTGGAAAAAAAAGTTGACTGCAATGACATTGTTTCCAACCCATCCCTTAAGCCCCCCAATCTAGAGATAGAAATAGTAAACCTTTCCCACACCTCTAAGGTTAAACTGGTTAATTTATCTAAGCTTCTACCACCCCAGGTCAAGGATCAATACATTCATATTCTTTCAAAATATGTTGATGTATTTGCTTGGTCGTATATTGATCTTAAAGCTTACGACCAAGGCATAATAAATCACTGAATTCCACTCAAATAAGGGGTTAATCATTTTAAGAAAAATCTCCATCACATTAACCCCGTTCTACTCCCTCCCATAGAGAGGGAAATTAGGAATCTTATAGGTGTGAAGATAATATTCTCGTTATGATATTCTACATGGATGGCCAATCTAGTCCCCGTTAGAAAGAAAAGCGGTGAAATTCGGTTGTGTTTATATTTTAAGAGTCTTAATTGAGCTTCCATGAGGGAAAATTACCCCCTCCCTAAAATGGATTCTATACTCCAATGAGTAGACATCACCACCCACATCTCCATGATGGATGGGTTTTTTTCGTTATAACCAGATAGTTTTCCACAATGATGATATGTATAAAATTTCCTTTACTATCCACTGGGGTACATTCATGTATTAGAAGACGCCGTATGGGCTGATGAATGTTGTAGCAACCTTCTAGAGGGAAATGGATATTTCTTTCACCAACGAGAAATATCGGTTCATTTTTACTATTTGGATGAAATTACCACATTATCCCCAAGTAATGATCAACATCTGAAATAAGTAGAAGTTATGTTTCAAAAGTGTTGCAGGTTCGGTTTGTATCTAAACTCTAAGAATTACTTCTTTGCTATGACTGAAGAAAAATTGTTGGGAAACATAGTATCCCAGCAGGGTGTTAGGATCAACCCGGAAAGGGAGAAAGTGATCAAAACCATTTCTCTCCCTCGCACCAAGAAATATGTTCAGGTGTTCTTAGGGATAATAAACTTCTTGATAAGGTTCATTCCCAATTTTGCAGCAATATTGAAAAATATCATCTGGATGGTGAAAAAGGGTAATGATATTAAGTGGGATGAGGAGTCGAAATAATATTTTGAAAGAATTAAAAATGCCAATATGGAGGCCCCTGTCCTTATCAGCCCTGACTACATAAAGGATTTTATAACTTTCCCTTTTTCCTCGAAGCATACCATCATCGTTGTTTTGCATCAGAAGAACCAATAGGGGTATGAACAATCTATAGCATTCTTCAGTAAAAATCTTCAACATGCATAGTTGAAGTACAATATCATAGAGAAGTAGGCTTACAACCTAGTTAAAACCATTAAGGCTTTTATGGAACACATTATGCTAGCCAAATCTATAGTATATTTTCCGCACCCCGCGATAAGAGATATACTCTTGTAGCATGTTACCAAGGGACAGAGAGGGAAGTGGATAGTTAACACTCAATAACATGAGACAAAGATAAAGCCCATTAAAATCATTAAGGGGAAATGTCTAGCTAAATTATTAACCGACGTAAATTTTGATGCACTAGGCATCAACTGTATTTCTCTAGAAAGCGCGATAGTAGTAAGTGAAGATAAGGAGGATAAGTAGTCATGATTTTTGCTACCTATTTCAAACCCTAATACTATTCACCCTGATTTCTAATCTTCTGAGTGATACAAGGATATCATAAGTTACCTTCAAACTATGCATCTACCTAGTTCCTTGAGCAAAGCTGAAAAATGTTCACTCAAGTTAAAATCTATAAGATATTGTATTATTAATGGTAAATTGTAATGGACAGATCTAGTAGGCATTCTTTTTAATTATGTCTTACCATCCTAATAAAACTTCCTAATTTCTCAACATCATGATGGGGTGAGTGGGGACCATTATGCATGGCGAGACACTGCCAATAAAATTGTAAGGTGGCCTTTATTGGCCTCCTCTCTTTCAAGATGTGAGCAGAAAAGTGAGGGCTTGCCACCAATGTTAGCTTTTTATTGGAAAGAAAAATCTTGCCACATTTCCTCTCAAGCCTATTGTGAAAGAAGCTCCCTTCCAACAAAGGGGATTAGACTTCATCAGAGAGATCCAACCCCCTTCCAGGGGCCAACACCATTGGATTATCATTGTGACTGATTATTTTACAAAATGGGTGGAAGTCACCCCATTGAGGAAAATAAAAAACAAGGCCGTGATGGATTTTATAACATAAAATATTTTTTCTCATTTCATTTGTTCTCAAAATATCATAGCCGATAATTCCAAGCCCTTTTTCTCAATTACTTTTCAATGAATTATTACCCTTAGGGAAATGGGCTTGGTGAGTCCACTAACAAGAACATTGTTAAAATTTTGAAAAAATATTTACATTGAAAGAAGCACAATTTCGAGTTAAAGTATGTAGTCTAGAGTGATAGGATCAATACCAAAAAATCCATTGGTACTTCTGCTTTTCATCTGTTCTATGGATTAGATGTCATTTTCCCACTTTATTTAGGTACCAAAGTTATGAAAACTCTGCAAGTAGCAAACGATAAGCCTAATGGCTTGCGAAGGAGAATCAACCAAATGATTCAGTTACAACAAGAAAGGGAACCAGTGTATGAAAGGATTAATGAGAACTAGACTAAGGTCAAATGGATCTTTGAAAGACGCGCTAAAGACAAAATTTTCCTTCCCGGAGACTAGGTCCTCAAATTGGAGAAGAGGAAAGAGGAACCAGGAAAACACAGTAAGTTCTACAGCCTATGGTTGGGACCTTTTGTGATTAATAAAGTTGAGGGAGAAAATTATTTCTCCCTTAATAATTTTGAAGGCAAAGAAGTTGGGCATGTCATCAATGACCAATTTCTTAAACATTATATTACCTATTGACTCTTTAAAAAAGAATGAAAATGAATGGAATAACTAGAATTAAATGTGCACAAGAAAAAATGATTGGACTGTATTTATATAATAAAAAAATTGAAACATGTACATATAATTTAAATAATTCGAAGCTATGAAAGGATATACATGTAATTAAAATTAAAAAATATGAATCAAAATTTAAATTTTCTCACCATTTAAATTTAAACAAAGGCGGAAATTTTTATAACAACTTATGGTATACAATGTGTGGATATTATGTTCAAAAAACTTATGGTTATGTGATTTACATGTAAGACAATGTTTAACCCGCATCTAATCCTATCACCCCATGTCCTTGAAGACCATCAAGACATCTATGCATTCTTTAAAAGGGCTGCAAGGGACTCCCTCTATTGCAATCATATCTAAGCTTGGATTGTTAAAGAAAGTTATTTTCCTCCTCCACAAAGAAGTGCCATCACTAGTGTGTTCCTCACCTATCCTTAACCTTCCTACTTAGGATGGGGTATGCTGACAACCTCTGTCAGCGCTATGGACGTTCGTTGGAAACGGAAAAAATTCAGTGGTATGAAATATTCAGTGCGTAATCTACCCATCCCCTCACGTTATGGTTTTACGGGGTATTTTAATGACTTCATTGGGGATATGGATGCTCGCTGGTAATGAAGCGAAATTAGTGGCATTGGTAATTCCCAGTGTGGAATCTTCTCGCCATGTTCAAAAGAAAAATAAATAATAAATTGATTACATGATGAACCTTAACAATTTATATAAATAAGAAGTAAAGGAAAATATTGTTGGTAGGACATTGAATGACTCCACCGGGGCTATGGATGCTCACTGGTAGTGGAGCAACGTTAGATGGTAACTACAGTGGAGGGGTGTCCTAAAACCTCGTGCTTTTATTTTTTCATCTCAGTCATCTGTTCATTGCGATGCACTAGTGTCCTCACAGGAAATATAGCTATGTAGACTTATATAAGCCTTTATTCGATGCTAACATCCCTCCACTTCCCCCTACTACTAAGAATCTTTTTGATTTTCTCTAAGCCCATATAAGGTCCGCTTAAGAATTATCTTATGGTAACCACCCGCAAAGTTTTAATCATGTCGAATATATAAAAAGAGAAAACATACATGAGTAATAATTTAGTAACAATATGAAATAATAACAATTTGTGAGAATTTGTTTCTTCCTTTAACTAAATCAACATATTATTTCTCCAGAAGAAGAAGCACCCGTGTTTTTCATATCTTAGTAAACCATAATTCCTTGAAGTAAATTACTGACAAGTATATCATCCAGTTCTTAACTATATATGCATAAAAAATCTTAAACATCCGATATAACATCCATTAAAAACACTTTAAGCCGAGTTGTAAGACTCTATGATATATTTCACTAGTAGAAAATGAAAAATTACTGACTAGGTGACTAAAAACGTTAGTCAATGCCACTTTTCCAAGTGAAATACTACAAAAAATGAGCAATCTTAAGTGCCCCAACTAAAAATGACTAACATAAATGACTAATTTAGTCTTGGTCTAAAATATACGACTAGCTAATAAGTAATGAAACTAAAAATGACTAATGTGAGTGACTAACTTAAACTAAACTATGGTTATTGTTGGAGTGCATTAATCACGATTAAATGACTAAAGCAGTACACATAAATTATCAATATAGGGACATTTTTATTTCAATGGCAGTTGCATTGTTAGTGCCGATACATCCAGCCAAAGACAAATCCAAATAAAGGAAATCATTGTTAAAGTAAATTCTGGAAGGAAATAACTCATGCAGAAATAAAATGATATACAATACTATAATTAAACCTCAATTAATTTTCCCTAGTGCACCACACAATAACTACCCAGTTGGTATCTCTAATCTCATATGTGTAACAACATATAAAACATTGGAATTGAAGTAGATATATTCACAGCTAAAACATCAGCAACAACACTTCCATTGATACATAAATGAAATAGAAATACATATACAAAGCTACCTTAACCACTGCAATCCCTACTAGAGAGGAGGGCCCTTCCTCCCTAGTAGGGCGCAAGTAGAGAAATAACTTAATGGAAACTAAATCAGATAATGCATGTAACAACAACAACAGGATAGTTTGTATTAATATAAGAAAAATTACAAAGCCAAAGTAATGTTGTTCTTTGCTCCCCTTTCGACCTCAACGGTTAAGAACTATATAGTGGTTACATCTCAGAAAAATAAGGGGTGGATCAATCATGAGAATCTTATGATTCTCATGTTGATCAAAATAGAGTATATATTGTTACAACCACTTCTTAATAAAATCTTGACTGGAAAGTTTATAGGTTACAATCAAAACTGCCTAAAGGTTGTTATCCAAAAACACAGTGCTTCATAACTTCTACAGATATCGTGATAAATCACAACTATACTGTAACAACTAGAGGATAGGTTAACATTCGGAGTTGATGGGATCTAGTCAGTGGCATAACTGTAACAACAGTTCGTCAGCAAGTATGTAACAACATGGTGTAACTCCGCCATGGTGTAACAGCCCACCATAACAACACATTTTTCGTTGCTCCTGTACACCTTGTGCCCTTAATCTTTTGTTCCACAAATAATATCTAAAAGATAAAAAAAATACCATAGATCTTCTCCAAACATTCATCCTTAGTTAGTCATAAAAATTACACGATACATCATAATAATTGATGAAATGGCAAGGTAATGAAAATAAGGTGAAATAATACAAATTAAGATAGAATAGTAGGAAAAATAAGAAAAGATAGTCTCAATGGTTATATTCATGAGGTAAAATGGGGGAAACAAGTGTAGTAAATGAGTGCAAAACTAGCACCCAACATCCCCACAAGAACACGATTTTGAATGAATTTTTATATTACAGGGCACCTGGGAGGAAACAAGAAGGTGTATCCAGATCTCCTCAATGGGATGGGTTCTTTGTAGTCCTCGGCACTTCAGATCTAAGCTTTCTCTCTCTTGTAGATGTAGAAAACCCAATGTAGAAGATAGAGCTCAATGGGAGCAAAATGGTAGAAAATGAGACCAAGTGTATAGATCCAGAGTGATCTAATAGGCAACAAAAGGTGAAGAATGATGAGGAAAACCCTCCTATTTATAACAAAATATTGGGTCATTCTAGATCTTGGTGCATGATTAAAATAATGTTAACCAAATCTAGATCCACCTCTATGGAATATATTATTATTATTTGTTGGAGGGAAAGGGACTTTGACTTGGGTCAAAATCCCTTGATTAGTGAAGAATAAATAAATAAATGATTTATTTATCCTTTTAAGGAAGTGGTTGAGATATAATCAAATAAATAATGATTTATTTAATTAATAGTGGTTGATTTGGTCATATTTAACAAGGAATATTATTTAAATAATTATTCCTAGAAAATAATAAGATAACTATGGGTGTATCTCATTAATTTCTTTGTTTTTGGGTTAAACATGACTGGGAATAATGATTAAATTATGGTTTAATTAATTATTCCTTTTGGGGTTTCCTTAATTAACATAGTGAAAGCAGTTTTACTTGGGGTAAAACTGGTCTTACATGGTGTACTTGGGTCCATCTAATGATAAAAGGTTAGATGACCAAAAAATGGTGTAACAGATTGCCCCCCAGCGTGCGAGTGTCAGGAGCAAATCGTAGGACCGAAGTACGTTGTAAGAATACAATCACCGGACAACGAAAGGGGATGTCAGAGAGAGAAGTGTGAGGTAGATAGTGTGCTGAAGGACTAGACCCTAAGGAGACGAGACTCGCAGGTGCAACAAGTCTCTGTTTATGAGAGGGTACCTGTGCTGAAGGCGGCGGGGGAGGCATACCTATGCCCGCCGTGACAAAGTACAAAAGAATAGTGTGTCCAGTGAACAAGGGACCGAACCATATAGTACAGCTGGCATAATCAAGAGCCAGATAAAAATACAATGAAGAGTCGCACATACATGCTGTGCCTGGGATAACAGCCAGGACTAGTGCAATATCATCTGTGTACATGAGATAAATACAACCCAAATGCCCCCTGTAAATGGGGAAGGGCTCACAAAATCTGACTGATACATGCAAATCATAGGGGTGCTGCAAGTGGCTAAGGCCAATCATCATCAAAAGCTGGAGCGGCATCAAAGGCTGCAATGAAGAGGTCATCCGGGCATGTGGGGGGCTACCTGCAGGGCCACCCCCTCATGAGGGCTGAGACATCTCACACACGCCCGGGAATCATCAAGAGCTGCTGCTGGGTCACTGGACTGTCCAGTATACGAATCTCGATCATGCTGAAAGGAGCTGGAGAAGCAATCAAGTCAAAGGGAGGTAAGAAATCCCCCTGCCTGATCCGAGGCACCGAACAAAAGTGGAAGTTGGAACCAAGGTACACCGCCCTCTAGACCTTGCTTCTGGAATAAATGTGCTGAGGTCGACAGAAGGAGGTCCGCCGTAGGTGAGGCAATGAGAGAACCTCAACTAAGGCACGAGAGAAGAACAATAGAGCGACGGACAGAATGACACTAATGATGATGGTGGAAATGGGAAGGATGGAGTGGCGAATGGACGACTTCCCTTGTTAGAGCATAAAGGGCATGAATGACATGGCAGCGACTGACACAATATCGTAAGGGATAGGGGACAGTGGGACTGAAGGTCATAATATGCGACACAAGAGAGAGACCAAGCAATGAAGGATGGAGGGCTATAGTGGGGTACAAAGGGACGCGGGATAGACTCCATGAAGGCGATGATGACTCAACTTGGATGCTCTAAACAAGGGCGACTCGATGGTGCTACCACACAGTAAAAGGCCCAATGGGGGACCATAAAAGCATGAGTACAAGGTGGGGACTCATGACGAAAATCGTCACAAACATGGACAAGTAAGGAGGCAAGATGGTGCCCCAAGTACAAGTGTTGTAAGTGAAGAAATTCGATTTTAAGGAGAGGTGAAGTGACCCTTCTTGGGAAAAATAGGTCTTGGCGAAGGATACAAATAAAAATATGTTGGCTATCTAACAGAAAATAAAACACGCATCTCAGAAGGGAAATGCTAAGGGTAATATTTCTTAAGATAGAGTGCATTGCGAAGATTGCCTTTGAAGTCTTATAAAAGGTATGCCCCCTTACGAAGCTCCTTACTGATGATGTAAGGGCCTAGCCATAATGAGTCGAACTTCCTGTGACCAAGGACATCATGGGCCTGGTCATATACTAGAACAAGGTCGCCTTTGTGAAAAGGACGAGGCTGGACTTTTTGGTCATACTGAGCTTTGGTGCGTGTTTTGGCCGCTTCCATGGTTTGCAAGGCAATACGGCGGTCTTCGGAAGCACGCTCAAGCATGATAAGTCGTTGTTCTAGAGGTTGGGTGTCAGGGAGAAGTTCAACGGCCAGTTGCAGGGAAGGGATTTCACATTCGATTGGTAAGACAACCTCCTCTCCAAAAACGAGGTGAGGAGGGTTATGGTTGGGGGGCAGAGGTGCCCCCAAGCATGGTGTGGTCATGCCAAAATGTATTTAAAAAAATGGGAATCTAAACACATTTTAATGATGTGGTGTGCCATTTGTTCTGGTTATGGTTATGCAGTTTTGAGAAAGGAAATGGAGGATTACCAATCTCTTTTGGGACTGCATATAGGGATCAAATGAACTTTAAGTTTTCGAATTGGCATACCTGGTATCACTATCCCAAAAGGAGGATTTGGAGATAATGAACTGATGCTCTCGTAGAAAAGCTATAGGTTGTTCAACAATAATGTCGAAGAGACTGGGTTGCTGATGTAAGATGAGGGAACGATAAGGGGTATCGTCCTGAGAGTGACCTGAAGTGATATGGGACTCTAGAGGTTCTTTTGAATGTGGAAGAATACTGGGTCTAGAGTCAACACGACCAGATACACTAGGAGAGTGGTGGAGAATGGCTTCTCTTGGTTGCTCAAATGTGGGTGCCCCCTTACCCAAACATTGGGTTTCGATGTAATGGCCACAAGGTGGATGTGGTGTGAACGCATGGGTTCGATGTAAGGGGGAATAAATAAAGTCAGGGGTGGGAATTTCTTCCATAATGTCGTCATCGTGATAGAAGATGGGGTGACTCGTGGAAGAAGAACCACCTGACGTGGTGAAGTGGCCTGAATCATCATCATGAGAAGAGAGGTTCACATACGCATCGTCACAAGGGGTGACCGAAGAGTAAGTAGATAAAGGATCTACCGATGTTGAGCCCAAGATGTCCGTTGAAGGAAGGTCAAGCGAAACAACAGGGGAGGATTCAGATGGAATGTTTCCCAAGGGTCTCATGGATGATGATAGGTAGAAAATGCTAGACGAAGGCTCCGTCATCTCGACATCCGGAGGGGGAATGTCAATGGGAGCAGTCATATTTGGTAGTTCTGCTGAAGCAGAATGCGCAAATAGGAGAGAGGTGGACTCATTGCGCTTGGCCTCGAATTGGTGGACCGTAGCGATAGAGGTGCGGAAGTCCGTGAGGCGGGGACAAAGATGGGTGGAATGGCCATGGAGATCACACAAAGCACAGGGGTGGTTGGTGTGAATAGTCTTGGGGTTCTTGGCCGCGGTCGCGGAAGGAACAGAGGCTTCTGGGACCGCGGACTTAGGGAATGTGACAGTAACCATGGGCTTGAGATGAAGTAATTCAGGACAGGTATGGGAGGCGTGACCGACAACATCACACAAAGCACCCTGGATGGTATGCTTTGGAGGCTGAGGAGGAGCAGGGTTTGTCGGGGCAGCCTTGTCCTTTGATGCCCCCTGGCGAGCTTTGCCCTTCTTACCCGAAGCGGTCGCAACAGGAGGTGGTTCCTGTTGAAGTGACTGAGGCACTGATGCAACGGGAGAAGCCATGGGGGCTGGTTGAACCGGGGTCAAAGCGATATAAGGTTGGGGTTGACCAGGGAAGGTGGGGGCTGGAGGATCAAGGTACCAAACGGGAATCCCAATGGCCATGACTGGTACCGTGTACACTCCTGGTGGGGGAGCTAAGAACGGTATCTGGCCAGAGGGGTAATGGCCAGGTGGGACGGCTCCTAAATGGCTAAGGCCTGGAGGAACCGTGCCAGGGGGATAAAAGGGCTCATGACTACCAACTGCAGGGGAAGGGCTAGGAGCAGGTTGCGGAGGGCAAGGTTGCTGACTAGCCGAAGCAGGTTGCTTGAGAGTAGCCTGAGACGATTGCATCATGCAAACATTCGACGAGCTGGGGTCAGAGATAGGAGGAGGGGGGAGACTAGGAAAAGTTCCAAGCAGGGAGGAATCCTTGTAAACGCCGGGGGAGACACTAGTCAAGGAGTCGACGGTTTGCTTGTTGGCTACAGAAGAGATGGTCGTCTCAGGTGAGGTCTGAGATTTTGGCTCATGATATGTCAACTGGTCAATGGTGACTATCTTCCCATTATGGGGGAAAGACATCTTGCGAAAGACCGCGAATGGAACAACGGACATAGCATAGGTGTAGCTTCGCCCCAAAAGAATGTTGTAGTCTAGTGGGGCGTCAATGACTTCGACGTCAACGCAAACAGTCTTACCGGCGAGTGTGATAGGGCAATTACGGAACAAGCCAATGGGTTGGGAGGCATGACCGTCCCACGCTCTAAGGGTGATCGTGGAAGGGGCCAGCTCAGGGGATCCGAGTTGCTTCCAAACCGAAGTGGACATCACGCAGGTGGATGCCCCCTCGTCAATGATACACCGGGAAACGATGGCGTTTCGTATTTTGACTGAGATTTGGAAGGCGACGGAAGGAGGGAGGAGAGGGTGGTCTGATTGAGTGGCGTCGAAAACAATCATCTGGTCGTCAGCAGGATCTACAGCGCCCACGGCAGATAGTAGAGCCTTCTTTTGGGAAGGGCATGACTGGAGGAGTTCCAGTGTGGAAATGGCAGCAGGGGACTACGCCAAATCATCTACTATGCTATACGACTGAGCGGCTCGACCGGAAGCAGCATTTCGGCGTAATGGTCCCTTTGGAATCTTTGGATGAACCTCAACTTTGGGTTGAGGGATGTGTAAGGGGCCATTGGATGTCGAAAGAGGCTCTGCAGAACCTGAAGAGGGGAGCTCGGGAGCAGACTGAGCAGGAGGCTTGGGGTACTGGCGAGACCGAGTTTGAAGGTTAAGGTCGACGGTTAGAGGCGGATCAGAGTTCATCATGAGGATCTGGTAATTGGAGGAACCAGAAGGGGAAGGTGGAGTGGCCACCTGTCCGTCAGGTGGTTGGGTAGCCATGAATCCCTGCTGCGCATCCATCTGCGCTTGAGGGGGCGGGGAGCGCTGTTGCAGGGGTTGAGAAGGCAAGGGAGGCGAAAGTGCATGTGCTGGAGGAGTTGGCGCGCCAGGTTGTGGATAAGGGTAATGGTTAGGTTGGGCAACATTGAGGTAAGCAGGAGGTTGGGGAAAAGGATGAGGCATGCCGTATCTTGGATGCATGCTACCGGGAGGGGGAGAAGTGCAGGAAGTGGTGCCCCCTCCCCCAGGAAAACCATAGCTCATGTGAGGTTGAGCGGATGGATGAGAGATGGGTCCAATGATGCTGTTGGCGGCATGAGGTGCCCCCGGTGTATGGGCATCATTGGGTGTGGGAAGATCAGGTAGGACAGTAGGATCATAACCTGTCTGAGCGTAGATCAGGTCATACTTTAACGCCATTTGGAGGGCATCTTCTTCGGTTTGAGGAAAATGGGATGCGACATCTTTCCCGATAGGGGACAAGAGAGATCGAAGGAACCAGTCCATGTAGACACGGTCTTCGAAGGGAGGAGATTGGCATAAACTCCGTCGTCTTCGCCATTCCTGGACATGGGTAGAAAGGCGGGTCGAAGAGGTTTTCTTGAAGGAAGTCAAGAGTTCGATACCAGTGTCATAACGAAGGGGAAGCTGGAAGTAAGATAAAAAAGCCCGGGCAAGAGTTGCAAAGGTGGTATGGGAGGAAGTGGGCTGATCAACATACCACTTGGAAGCTTCGCCTGTAAGCGTGCGTTGGAACAATCGAAGACGAATAGAGTCATCGGTAATGGAGGTCGATGAACACCACATGTGGAAAGATCGAACATGATTTGAAGGATCTTCGCCAGCATGGCCGTCAAACTTTGGGATGTCGGACGGGAGCTTTGTCGGCATAGCAGGCCAACTAGCATTATGGTGTATAGGGTCGTTTATCAACCGGTCCAAATCGGGGAGGCTGAGGCCTGCCAAGAAGGGGAGCACGGGTGAAGCCGAGGTAGTTCCTATGGTGGTTCTGCTAGTAGTAGTCCCGGCATTAGGGCCAAGATTCCCGCTAGTGTTAGGCCCTGGACCCGACATAGTGGAGGTGACAGGGGGGAGAACCAGAAGGAAAAGAAGAACCCAAAGAATCAGAGAAGGACTGGCTCGACGACGGTGGGACGGAGCAGGTCGATCGACTGGAGACTGGGGGTGAAGGCCAAGGAGGCTCCGGGAAAGGTGCCTTAGGGGCGAAATGATGACAGGAAGAAGGAAACCGACAAGGGCAGAAAGGGACAGAATCAAGTAATGTCAAGGGCAGATAAGGTGCAGTGACGATTGATTTTAGAGTCTTTGCCAGGCGGTGTAAACCAGGCGCTTCTTCACTTAGGGTCAGTGTGTGGTGTGCATTAATTTTAATTTTTAAACCCTTTCCGTTGTTGAGAGAAAAAAAGTGTGCTGCGTAGCTGAAAATAAACCTACAGAGAACAGAGTAAAATGCTGAAATAACAGAAAAATAACAGCTACGTATGCATCTATCTAGCCCAAGAAGGTGGGTCTCTCAAAACTATGCTGAAAAGAAAGGGAAAAACTATGGAAACACACACAAGGGAAGCTCAACAGATCTAGGGTCAAAGGGGACAGAGATCTGGAGGATAAAGCTGCAGATAAGGGGTGCAGATCACAGCCAAGAGACAGAGGCAAGGTGGATGGAAAAAGGGAAATCAGCAAAAAGCCGGGGGGGGCAAGGCAGAGGCCTTTAGGGGAGGTCCAAACAAAACGACAAGAGGTGATTTGAAAGGAAAAGAGGCTGATTTCAATGGATCTGGAAGTGAGGTCACAGATCTGGAAAAAGAGGGGGCTGAAGCTCTGAAACCGACGGCTGAAACAGCTGAAACTCTTCCACAAAAAGTGGAGGGTACTAAAGCCCTAAGGGCTGGGTTCCCACTTAGATGAGTAAAAACAGATCAGGTCTTGGTCAAGGCGGGGGCGGGAACGGAAATTTGGAAAACCCTGGACGAGAGGTACTTGTGTGAGAATACGAGAAAATTACGGAAAAATCTTTGGAAAAAAGCGGTCGCGAGGTTCGGCACGGTCCCCGAGTTGAGGGTCGGGGAGAGCGGAGGCCAAAAGGTGCGTCCAGGTCGCAGGTTTTGGGCCAAAAGGTGCGACCCCCCCGTTCTGGCTGTTTCGGCGGCAGATTTTCTGAAAAATTGCCGTCTCAGGTGCGGCTCGTGTCGTTTACCTGCGCAATAGGGCCAGAAACACACGGAAGTTAGAAATTTTAGGTTTTTAGGGTTTTATGTGAGAAAAATGACATGAAAAGAGAAAAACTAAGCAGCTAAAAAAGAAGCCCTAGGGCCTGAAGTAGCTGGATATGCGGGAATATGAAAAACGACAGCGGTCGTAATTTAAAACCCGTGTGGAGTCGCCATTTGTTAGTATGAATTCTTTGTCGAAGCGTACGAAAAAGAACCACTTTAGCTACGCATAACTAATAGCCCTAACAACAATAATGGCTGCAAAACATCTTCAGATCTGCAATTAGTAGTTAAAGTGCTGCAACAAACGGATCTATAAATGGAAAGATATTAAGCAGTGAAGTAAAGAGTTTGCTCCATGCATCCAACAGACAAGACAAGAACACGATTTTTGAATGAATTTTTATATTACAGGGCACCTGGGAGGAAACAAGAAGGTGTATCCGGATCTCCTCAATGGGATGGGTTCTTTGTAGTCCTCAGCACTTCAGATCTAAGCTTTCTCTCTCTTGTAGATGTAGAAAACCCAATGTAGAAGGTAGAGCTCAATGGGAGCAACAATGGCAGAAAATGAGACCGAGTGTATAGATCCCGAGTGATCTAGTATGCAACAAAAGGTGAAGAATGAAGGGGAAAACCCTCCTATTTATAACAAAATATTGGGTCATTCTAGATCTTGGTGCATGATTAAAATAATGTTAACCGAATCTAGATCCACCTCTATGGAATATTTTATTATTATTTGTTGGAGGGAAAGGGACTTTGACTTGGGTCAAAATCCCTTGATTAGTGAAGAATAAATAAATAAATGATTTATTTATCCTTTTAAGGAAGTGGTTGAGATATAATCAAATAAATAATGATTTATTTAATTAATAGTGGTTGATGTGGTCATATTTAACAAGGAATATTATTTAAATAATTATTCCTAGAAAATAATAAGATAACTATGGGTGTATCTCATTAATTTCTTTGTTTTTGGGTTAAACATGACTGGGAATAATAATTAA
>CM076579.1:56240145-56412122 GCA_034641835.2 Pinus albicaulis | reverse complement strand
TGTGTGGTATATTTGATTATGTGTTTTATATGATGTTATGCATATGTCTCTCTTTTTGCATCTGACTTGTGTATCAGGTGTATGACATGGATGGAGAACCTGGATTGAGACACATAGACCCATGGATGCTCATGGTTATGTGAGAAAAAAAAAAAAAATGGTTAAATTATGTTTTATGGATAATACATGACTTGCATGATTATATATATGTCTAACATTGTAATGAGCAGGATGTGGTAGGGGACCATATCATCTTCCAACAAGGATAAATGACTGTGGAAGTCATTTCTTCAAAACCCAAATGACTGTGGAAGTCATGCACCATTCATGGTAAAATGTGGTTAAGTTAATTTCATTATTAAATTCATATGATTTATTTGATCTATGAGATTGTGATGTATGTAGGTCTTCAAACAAGGCCTTACCAACGAACCATCAAATGGGTAAAAGCTCACAATCAGTATCATAAGGAGAAACGTGGAGTTTCAAAGCACAGTACATGAGAAAGCATGGAAATTAGGGCGTGGAGTCCTAAATCCAAGAAATATAAAGACGTGGAGTCTTGTATATTTAGGGCGCGGAGTCCTAAATATTTAAAAAGATCAAGTTATGGAATCTTAGATCTTTGCAGTAGATCAGGGTGTGGAGTCCTCAATCTACTAAGGCACGGAGATGCATGAAATAGGGGTGTGGAATCCCTATTCTCCGAAAGAAAAATACCACTCATGGATAAA
This sequence comes from Pinus albicaulis, assembly GCA_034641835.2. Lineage (NCBI taxonomy): Eukaryota > Viridiplantae > Streptophyta > Pinopsida > Pinales > Pinaceae > Pinus > Pinus albicaulis. The sequence continues at coordinate 56,411,388 of CM076579.1, read as the reverse complement.
TCTCAATCTGGCAATTTTGGAATGACTTTCTAAAAATAGAAAGTCATGTCTAGCATCTCAAGCATGACTTTCCAAAAATAGTAAATCTCCTTGCATAAATTAGTAATCAATCTCAGTTGAAGGAAATTAACTTAACTTATCTTTAATCAATCCTAATAGTTCAATATTGACTTAATCCTCAATATTATTAGTATTATCATTATCTTTTATGAGACTATGATATTTTATTTAAAAGGAATTACAAATTAACTTTATCCATTCAATCAATTCACACATCTCTTTCATGACTATCATGGCTCTATGTAACTCTCTCTATTTTAAATATTACATTGCACTCTCTTTTATGCACTCATCTAGGAATGGCATATTCCTCTTACACTCATTAATGATATGTCATAAAATATTCCTCTTACACTCATTAATGATATGTCATAAAATATTCCTCTTACACTCATTAATGATATGTCATAAAATATTCCTCTTACACTCTCTTCAATGCATATGTTACACTCTCCTTAAATAAGGCATGCATACCTCTCCTTAATGGCATAAGTTACACTCCTCTAAATGGAATACAATGCATGCATATTACTCCTCCTTTATGACAAGAATTGGTTTCTCCTCCTATATATGAGTCTCTTGTATTCTCACTTGGGGGGGAGGATGATGCCAAGAGTGGAAGAGACTTGAGGAAGGTTGTGAGAGATATGGAGAGTATCCAATTTCTTCCAAAGCAAATCTTGATTCCTTACTAATCTACTAAGTGTCTATTGAGGTTGAACATGAGTGGTATTTAGAGGAAGTGAAAACTACCTTCCTGAGTTGCCTTGCATATCTCTCTCTCTACTGTTGTATTGTGATACTGGTTGTGAGCTTTTGCAGCTCGGGGGTTCCAAGGGGAGAAGTTCTTCTTGGATATGGTTGGGAGGAAACCCGGGTGGTTCATGATGAGTTGGTAAGGATATTGGCATTGGAGCATACTCTTATTGGAGCTGGAGCATACATCCATCCTCTTGGAGTGTACAAATTCACTGTCAGGTATGTGGGTCAAATTATATTATGCATTTTTTTTTAGTTTATTTCATAAGCTTTTGCTTGTTTGGTTGTTTGCTGAAACTTACATGTATATGAAATGTTGCACCAAATGTGAGGAAATTTCGTAATGATTGTTGAAGTATTTTCTTGTATAATGTTGAGTTGATTGAAAGAAAGTCCTAATGGATGAATCTTGTAGGCTATTATGAATTGGATAAAAATGTTTTAATGACTTAATTTCTATTCTCCTTCTCTTTTTACAGCTCTAGATAAGTTTTCATACTATGTGTTTGATAGAAGTCATAAAAGAGATTATAGGATTCTTGGGTAGTTGTTGTTTTCAAGAAATTGCATTTCTGGGCCTCCCTGTTGCGATTCAGCTCCACTTTAGGGGGTATCCGTTCCAATAGACCATTTCACCCCAAGTTTGACTCCAAAAATCAAGGTTTCGGACATCGATTCTCAAATCTGCTCTGTTTTGCAGATTTGCTGTTGCATGTAGAAACGCCTGTTGTCTTGTTTTGCTGTTTGGTTCTTTTTATATTGGAACTGCCTGATAATTTATAGTGATGAATCTGATATAGGCTAACCACTTGGAAATGGTTTTTAAAGTATAAATGGTTAATAATTTGAAAATTTAAATAACCTTACAACAACTTGTTTTATGACTGCCAACTATTTGTCAAAATTCCTCAATGGCTGTACCTTACAATATTGTGAGCTATGTTTGAAATTTCTAAATATTTATATTCATTGGTATAGATTCAATAATGAATATGACTGATAGTCTACTAATATATTAAGTTCAATTATTGACACTACTTACAAAAAAAAAATGAAGTCATGTAACTTTGGATTCATGTTAGCTAATTGTTGTGAAAACACCTTAAAGAGATAATGGTTGTAAGTGTTTGACAAAATGCCTCAATGGCTGTACATACCATACTTGTAAATTGGTTTTCATAATGTTCAATGGTTGCATCTAATTACGTTTATTAAGCGTCCATAAAACAAAAAGCTTAAGTTAATTTAAGATTTGCAATCAAGGTATTTCTAGTGTAATAACTCATTGAGTTAAAGGGTCTTGCTAAAAAGTCAAAATTGCAATAAGTAATTTGTTGCAATATCAGCTCACATATGAATTCCTAATTATGGGATGCCAACTCTATATAATTTAAATTATCCTTTTAAGAAAATAATTCATAAGCATGTTATTAGTCACTCTTGAACACATTTAATTACAATAGAATTAACAATTAGCTTATTGTAAATTGTGGTTCATAAAGATTGACATTTATTCATCCCACTAAATCATTTATATTTTAAGGGTGATTTTAGTCTTGAGAAGCAAGTATTATGGTTGTATTTTTTTTTGATCTTGCTAAACCTTGAACTTTGTAGCTTTGAAGATAAGTTGGAAGAATTTAGGGTGTAGTGTAAAGGACACCAATAACTTCTATATATAAAAATAAATAAATAAATAAAATAATAAATTTAAAAAAAATAAATAAATAAATAAAATATCGCATTTTGATTTAATATAATATTTCTCTATAATAATTATGGTAGGTAAGGTGGGACCTTACATATGGTATCAGAGCCAAGTTCAAAACTCTAGGACCTAGGGCTTGCTTGCTAACAATCAAAGCTAAGTACTTTATTTACTTACCTGATCTTTTTTTTTGGTCAGGTTAAGTAATCATGGAAAGAGCATCAAGGAGGAGGAAGGAAGTCTCATCTCCACCTCCCCAAGCCAATGAATCTGAACAAATATCCATTAGGGAAGTAAGGGATATGATGTTATCTTTCCAAAAGATGACTGAAGTATTGATTAATAGGGTTGGGGGAAATCCTTCAGTGTCTGGTTCTTCATCTCAAGCAGAAAGGCAAGAAATACCATCTGATGGAGATGTACATAGGGAGTTGGAAAAAGTTAAGCTTCCTATCTTTAAGGGCACCACAAAAGGGGAGGTAGCAGAAGCTTGGTTGGAAAACATGCGCCTATGTTTTGAGTTGCGGAACTATTCTAGCAACCAAAAGGCAAAGTTAGCTATTTACCAACTTAAGGAGAGTGCACTATTATGGTGGAGGAACTTAGAGTCCCAATTGGGGTACTCCATGTCTACCTTGACATGGGAACAATTTGAAGAGCAATTTCGAGCAAAGTACCTTTCTGCTGAATACTTGGAGAGGAAGTTGAATGAGTTCCATGATCTTAAGCAAGGAACTAAGACAATCCTTGAATATGAAGCACGATTCATGGAATTTCTTAGATATGCCACCCATCTAAATACCGAATCCCTCAAGGTAAACAAGTTTTTGTATGGGTTGAATCCTATCATAAAGGAGAAGGTGCGCATTTTGAGGCCTACTACATTGCATGAGGTAGTGCAACAAGCAATTATAGCTGAGGAAGAATTGTTGGGCAACAAAGGCGAGGATAAAACCACAAATCTATCATTCCATGGGAAACATACTCGAAGGGGATGCCAATATGTAAGACATAAGTCAGGTGGTTCACATCATCAGGGATTCCAAAAGAATCATACTTTTAATAAACAAGGAAATAATTCAAGGCATCAACTTCAGCAAAGTAGTGCTCGCACTCAAGAAACACCTAATAAAAGGGTCAAATTTATGAAAGTTGCTCCTACTAATGGATGTTGGACTTGTGGAGGACCTCATTATGAGAGAGATTTCCCTACAAAGAAGACTGAAGCAAAATCAGAGCAGGAAAAAGCCACTGTTAGAGATATGGGTAGGGCCCATAGGATTCATGCAGTGTTGCAGAATCGCCAAGTCGAGCATCAATCTACTGTACTTGAAGCATCTGGTAAGCTAAATGGTATGGATGTTACTATTTTGATTGATCCTGGTGCAACTGAAAGTTTTATTTCTCCTAATGCTTTATTGAAATGTAAATTGGTGGCAATAGAGCAAGATGATTTCAATCAGGTTGAGATGGCTTCAGGACGATCTCAAAAGGTTGACTGCTTAGTGAAAGAGTGCCCTTTAGACCTAGGAGTGTGTGTCACACATGTGAATCTTTATATGATGCCACTTGGTCACTATGATGTGATAATTGGGATGGATTGGCTTGAATCTCGCTGGGCTGTGCTCGATTGTCGAAGCAAAACCCTTCAGTTTTTGAGTGATGAGGGTCAGTCTAGGGTTCTCCATGGCAAAAGAAGACCTGTTTCCTTAAGACTTATCTCATTCTTGAAGGTGAAGCGAAGTCTTAGAAAAAAATGTCAAATGTATGCTATAATGACCTTAAATGAGGGAGAGCTTTCGTCCTTTGAACAATATCCTTTCCTTTCAGAATTCTCTGATGTCTTTCCAGAGGATTTGCCGGGTTTACCTCCAAAGCGTGAGATTGACTTCTCCATTGAGCTTAAGCCTGGTACTGAACCTATATCCAAAGCTCCCTACCGAATGTCTATTGTTGAACTTCGTGAGTTGCAAGTGCAACTTCAAGAGTTATTGGATCGGGGTATGATTAGACCTAGTGTTTCACCTTGGGGAGCTCCCGTGATATTTGTAAAGAAGAAGGATGGATCCCTTCGGCTCTGTGTTGATTACAGGCAATTGAATCGAGTAACTATTCGAAATCAATATCCTTTGCCTCGCATTGATGATCTATTTGATCAAATGAAGGGAGCCACTGTATTCTCCAAGATCGATCTTCGATCAGGATATCATCAGCTTAGAGTTAAAGAAGAGGATATTTCCAAAACTGCTTTTCAAACTCGTTTTGGTCATTATGAGTTCGTGGTTGTTCCCTTTGGGTTATCTAATGCCCCAGGAGTTTTTATGAGTCTGATGAATGGTGTATTTCGGAAGTACTTGGATAAATTTGTACAAGTGTTCCTTGATGACATCCTAATCTATTCAAATTCCCCCAAAGAGCATGAGCAACACCTAAGAGTGGTATTGCAATGCTTAAGAGAAAATAAGCTTTATGCAAAAATGTCCAAATGCTCTTTTTTTCAATCAAAGATCCATTATCTTGGACACATTATCTCCAGCGAAGGAATTTCAGTTGACCCAGCAAAGATCGAAGCAATTTCAGAATGGTCAACACCCTCTAATGCACATGAAGTGCGTAGTTTCATGGGTATGGCAGGATACTATCGGAGATTTGTTGAAGGGTTTTCAAAAATAGCCAGCCCAATCACTTCATTGCTTCGGAAGGGAGCGCGATTTAAGTGGGGGGATGAGTGTGAGCAAGCTTTTTCCAAGCTCAAGCAATGTTTGACTACAGCTCCAATACTGAAGGTTCCAGATATGGATAAACCATTCATTGTATGTACAGATGCGTCAAAAGATGGATTGGGTGCCATTTTATCACAAGAGGGTAGGGTGATTGCATATTCCTCTAGGAAGTTAAGGCCTCATGAAGAAAACTATGCAACCCATGATCTAGAACTAGCAGCCATAGTTCATGCCTTGCGACTTTGGCGACATTATCTGGTGGGAAAGAAATTTGAATTGAAAACAGATCATAGAGGTTTGCAACATATATTTACTCAAAGTGATCTTAATGCTAGACAAAGAAGGTGGTCAGAACTCCTAAGTGAATATGATTTTGACATAACTTACATCAAGGGTACATTGAACAAAGTAGCCGATGCACTTAGTCGAAGGCCACGCATATTTTCAGTAATTCCACTAAAGATTGATTTACGGGAGCGCATCTTGAGGGCACAAGATATAGATGATTGGTGTAAGGAGGTTAAAGTTTCTCTTTGTGGGGAGGAGGCTAAGAAAAGCAAGGTAGAAGGCTATTCTTGTGATGATGATGGAATGGTGAGATTTATGCAAAGAGTTGTAGTTCCAGATCAAGATGGGCTTCGTGAGTTCATTTTGCAAGAAGCTCACCGTGCAGTATATATGGCTCACCCGGGAGTCCAAAAGATGTATGCTGATTTAAAGAAAATTTTCTTTTGGACAGGTATGAAGAAGGATGTAGCAAATTTTGTGGCAAAGTGTTTGGAATGTTAGCTAGTTAAAGCAGAGCATGGTCATCCAGCAGGATTGTTGCAGCCGCATAATATCCCTGAGTCCAAATGGGAAGAAATATCTATGGACTTTATTGTTGAATTACCTAAAACAACCAAAAGGCACAACTCCATTTTGGTGGTGGTGGATAAGCTTACTAAGAGTGCCCATTTTATACCTGTTAGAGATACTTACAAAGCAGCTGAAATAGCACAAGTATTTATAAAGGAGATCGTTAGACTTCATGGTTTTCCGAAGAAAATCATATCAGACAGGGGCTCTATATTCACAGGAAGATTTTGGACTAGTTTCTAGGGAGCTCTTCAGACACAATTAAATTTCAGTACAGCTTATCATCCAGAAACTGATGGTCAAACAGAAAGAGTAAATCAAGTGTTGGAGGACATGCTTAGAATGTATGTAATGGATCAACAATCTAAGTGGGAAGATTATCTTCCTCTTGTGGAGATTGCTTACAATAACAGTTATCACCGATCACTTGGTATGGCCCCTTATGAGCTATTGTATGGAAGACCATGCAGAACACCTTTAAGTTGGGATAGATTAGAGGACAGAATCTCTGTAGGTCCTGAAATTCTTCAAGAAATGGAGGAACAGGTGTGTCGTATAAGACAAAGATTAAAGGAGGCACAGGATAGACAGAAGAGCTATGCTGATATGCATAGATTGGATCGTAGTTTTAAAGAGGGGGAATTTGTTTTTCTTCGAGTAAAACCTCAGAAAAGCTCTATTAGATTTGGGAAAGGATCTAAGCTCTCTCCTCGTTTTGTTGGGCCTTTTGAGATCATCGAAAGGATAGGACCTGTGGCATATCGTCTTGCTCTACCGCCAGTTCTTCATCGCATGCATGATGTATTTCATATTTCAGTGTTGCGTAAGTATGTTCATGACCCTTCTCACATTTTAGATTGGCATCAATTACAGGTAACAGGTGAGGGGACTCTGAAGGCAGAGCCAGTTTGCATTTTGGACCATCGCACTCGACAGCTCAGACGTCATATGGTGGACCAAGTAAAGGTCCAATGGGACCCATACAGTCCTAGTTCCGCCACTTGGGAAGATGCATCTTCTATGCGTCTAGAGTTTCCATTTTTGTTTAATAAAACTTCGAGCCAAGTTTCCTCCAAGAGGAGGAGTATGTAGTGTCCTACTTTTTTTTCCTAGTATATTTTGTCACTCCTATTAAGGGTTATTTTTGATGAGTTATATATATATGGAATATTGATCACTAGATTGAGGAATAACATTATATATATATATGATTGTATTTCCTCTTTATGTTTATGTATGCCATAGTGATCACTATATTGGGTAACAATGTTTTATATCCATGGTTTATGTATGGAAGATTGACCCTTGGTTTGGGAAAAATGTTTTATGTAGTTGTATTTTCCCTTATGTGTGGTATATTTGATTATGTGTTTTATATGATGTTATGCATATGTCTCTCTTTTTTCATCTGACTTGTGTATCAGGTGTATGACATGGATGGAGAACCTGGATTGAGACACATAGACCCATGGATGCTCATGGTTATGTGGAAAAAAAAAAAATGGTTAAATTATGTTTTATGGATGATACATGACTTGCATGATTATATATATGTCTAACATTGTAATGAGCAGGATGTGGTAGGGGACCATATCATCTTCCAACAAGGATAAATGACTGTGGAAGTCATTTCTTCGAAACCCAAATGACTGTGGAAGTCATGCACCATTCATGGTAAAATGTGGTTAAGTTAATTTCATTATTAAATTCATATGATTCATTTGATCTATGAGATTGTGATGTATGTAGGTCTTCAAACAAGGCCTTACCAACGAACCATCAAATGGGTAAAAGCTCACAATCAGTATCATAAGGAGAAACGTGGAGTTTCAAAGCACAGTAGATGAGAAAGCATGGAAATTAGGGCATGGAGTCCTAAATCCAAGAAATATAAAGACGTGGAGTCCTAAATATTTAAAAAGATCAAGTTATGGAATCTTAGATATTTGGAGTAGATCAGGGCGCGGAGTCCTCAATCTACTAAGGCACGAAGATGCATGAAATAGGGGTGCGGAATCCCTATTCTCCGAAAGAAAAATACCACTCATGGATAAATCTCAATCTGACAATTTTGGAATGACTTTCTAAAAATAGAAAGTCGTGTCTAGCATCTCAAGCATGACTTTCCAAAAATAGTAAATCTCCTTGCATAAATTAGTAATCAAGCACAGTTGAAGGAAATTAACTTAACTTATCTTTAATCAATCCTAATAGTTCAATATTGACTTAATCCTCAATATTATTATTATTATCATTATCTTTTATGAGACTATGATATTTTATTTAAAAGGAATTACAAATTAACTTTATCCATTCAATCAATTCACACCTATCTCTTTCATGACTATCATGGCTCTATGTAACTCTCTCTATTTTAAATATTACATTGCACTCTCTTTTATGCACTCATCTAGGAATGAAATATTCCTCTTACACTCATTAATGATATGTCATAAAATATTCCTCTTACACTCATTAAAGATATGTCATAAAATATTCCTCTTACACTCTCTTCAATGCATATGTTACACTCTCCTTAAATAAGGCATGCATACCTCTCCTTAATGGCATAAGTTACACTCCTTTAAATGGAATACAATGCATGCATATTACTCCTCCTTTATGACAAGAATTGGTTTCTCCTCCTATATATGAGTCTCATGTATTCTCACTTGAAGGGAGGAGGATGCCAAGAGTGGAAGAGACTTGAGGAAGGTTGTGAGAGATATGGAGAGTATCCAATTTCTTCCAAAGCAAATCTTGATTCCTTACTAATCTACTAAGTTTCTATTGAGGTTGAACATGAGTGGTATTTAGAGGAAGTGAAAACTACCTTCCTGAGTGGCCTTGCATCTCTCTCTCTCTATTGTTGTATTGTGATACTGGTTGTGAGCTTTTGCAGCTCGGGGGTTCCAAGGGGAGAAGTTCTTCTTGGATATGGTTGGGGGGAAAACCGGGTGGTTCATGATGAGTTGGTAAGGGTATTGGCATTGGAGCATACTCTTCTTGGAGCTGGAGCATACATCCATCCTCTTCGAGTGTACAAATTCACTATCAGGTATGTGGGTCAAATTATATTATGCATTTTTTTTTAGTTTATTTCATAAGCTTTTGCTTGTTTGGTTGTTTTCTGAAACTTACATGTATATGAAGTGTTGCACCAAATGTGAGGAAATTTAGTAACGATTGTTGAAGTATTTTCTTGTATAATGTTGAGTCGATTGAAAGAAAGTCCTAATGGATGAGTCCAGTAGGCTGTTATGAATTGGATAAAAATGTTTTAATGACTTAATTTCTATTCTCCTTCTCTTTCTACAGCTCTAGATAAGTTTTCATACCATGTGTTTGATAGAATTCATAAAAGAGATTTTAGGATTCTTGGGTAGTTGTTGTTTTCAAGAATCGCATTTCTGGGCCTCCCTGTTGCGATTCAGCTCCACTTCAGGGGGTATCCGTACCAATTGGCCATTTCACCCCACGTTTGATTCCAAAAATCAAGGTTTCGGACATCGATTCTCCAATCTGCTCTGTTTTGCAGATTTGTTGTTGCATGTAGAAACCCCTGTTTTGTTTTGCTGTTTGGTTTTTTTTTTATATTAGAACTGCCTGATAATTTATAGTGATGAATCTGATATAGGCTAACCACTTGGAAATTGTTTTTAAAAGTATAATTGGTTAATAATTTAAAAATTTAAATAACCTCATGGCAACTTGTTTTATGACTGCCAACTATTTGTCAAAATTCCTCAATGGCTGTACCTTACAACATTGTGAGCTATGTTTGAAAATTTTTAAATATTTATATTCATTGATATAGATTCAACAATGAATATGGCTGATAGCCTATTAATATCTAAGTTCAATCATTGATACAACTTACAAAAAAGAAGTCATGTAACTTTGGATTCATGTTAGCTAATTATTGTGAAAACACCTTAAAGAGATAATGGTTGTAAGTGTTTGACAAAATGCCTCAATGGCTGTACATTTCATACTTGTAAATTGGTTTTCATAATGATTCAATGGCTGCATCTAATTACGTTTATAAACCGTCCATAAAACAAAAGGCTTAAGCTAATTTAAGATTTGCAATCAAGGTATTTCTAGTATAATAACTCATTGAGTTAAAGGGTCTTGCTGAAAATTCAAAATTGTAGTAAGTAATTTGTTGAAATATCAGCTCACATATGAATTCCTAATTATGGGATGCCAACTCTATATAATTTAAATTATCCTTTTAAGAAAATAATTCATAAGCATGTTATTAGTCACTCTTGAACACATTTAATTACAATAGAATTAACAATTAGCTTATTGTAAATTGTGGTTCATAAAGATTGACATTTATTCATCCCACTAAATCATTTATATTTTAAGGGTGATTTTAGTCTTGAGAAGCAAGTATTATGGTTGTATTTTTTGGATCTTGATAAACCTTGAACTTTGTAGCTTTGAAGATAAGTTGGAAGAATTTAGGGTGTAGTGTAAAGGACACCAATAACTTCTATATATAAAAATAAATACAAGCCAGAAGCACTTGCATGTCCTCATGCAAAATCTCATCTATCATGGGAATATCTCTGGCGTAGGCCAGTAAGACTATAAGCGCCAACTATATCTTCATCTGCATACCTGTACCCTTGATTCGCCATGAGCTGTAGTACCCAGGATTCTGAGTCATACTTGTCCAATTCATAATTACTCTAATAATCCTCAATTGGCAGCCAGATCAAAGGGAACTTGAACCTTAACCCAAGCCAGGAAGCACCAAGGGTTTATATGATCTTTACATATGCTGGTACATGTGTAACAGCTACCAAAAAATTTTGGAATGAAAATGGATCCCTCTTCAACAAATCAACATTGTTGGCTTCCATGCGTTTTAAGCAGCTAGTCAAGGCTCGACTCTTCATCACTGAGAACTAATTGAGACAGAAGTTAAAAATCCTCCTTATATAAGTGGCAACAAGTTCTCTGTTAGGTCCCTATATTATTAGTGGAGTCCCTTATTATTGTTAGTGTAAACCATTATTGTATTTGTTGTACCCTTGTAACCCCAATATTATTATTATTGTGCCCTTACATTATTATTGTTAGGTCGGCTAGGATTATATTGTGACACCATGGACTCCTATATATAGAAGGGGGTTTTTTCATTTGTATCATCCAAGAATTGTTCATTTATGTAATGTGTTGGAGGTTTCCCCCTCGAATTGGCTATTTCTAAGGCGTTGATCTCTCTTTTCTTCTATTTTTGGAGCTGGTTTCATAACATTTGGTATCAGAGATTTGGATTCTAGGTTTTCGCTGCTACAAAAAGGTCATCGTGGAATTTTCACTATAATGTTTTTTTCTAAGAAGGTTCAGAAGCTAAAAATTTTACAGCTCGAAGCCGAAATCCTGAGGAACATCGTGTAAAAATTTCATATCTTGGTTCGCAAAATTTTCGGAGATATGATCTGTGGAAGTTAGGTTTGTTTCAGGCTCCCGAATTTCAACTAAAAAAGGTCATCATGGAATTTGTGCTATACGAAGTTTTAGAAGCTGAAATTTTTACAGAGTGAAGCTGAAATCCTAAGGGACCTCCTGTAAACATTTCAGATCTTGATTCAAAATATATTTGGAGATATGATTTGTGGAATTTAGGATTGTTTCAGGCTCCCGAATTTCATCACAAAGAGGTGACCGTGGGAAAAATGTCATAACTCTATCTCTGAGCGTGAGATTGGAATTCTGTAAAAAGTGGGCATAAGTGCACTGAATATAGTTTCCTTTGCATTAATTTCAGAGCCGAAGGAGGAAACAGTGACACATGTCAATTCGTACAAGTTTTCTCTACTGAACCAGTCCATAATTAGGTCATCGTGGGAGATTGGGCACAACTTTTCCTTGAAGAATCCAAATCAGGTCAAACCTATCGCACTCAAAATAAGATTCAAAGGACTACTTTAGGGCCGAATTTTAGATATTGAAGATCTGAAATCATAGAGATAATTTAGTTTCAATATCGAGCTCCTCAAAAGCAAGAAAAAGGTGTGTATTTGTTTTCTGAATTGCATAAATCTTGTGTCAAAAAATAGTTTGAAGTGATTCCAAGGGCATATTGAAGCATAAATATCATTATTGGGTTCTAAAATGCCACCTAAAAATAATTCAACACCCATTAAGCCTTGATAACGCTCTACCATGACTCATGAACAGGAAGAAGCGCTACATGACACATCAAAATTACAAGAGCAAGTGCACCAAATTTCGCTCTCGGAAAGAGCAACAAAAAATGAAATGGAAGTTTTGAAGAAAGGTGTGGAAGCTAATATGGATGGTTTGAAGAAATGCGTGGAAGCTAAGATGGATGGTTTGAAGAATGGGATGGAAGTTAAGATGGATGGCATGGAAGCTAAGATTGATGACATGGAAGCTAAGATCAATGAAAAAATGAAAGACAACATGGAAGGCATGAAGAATGATCTAAAAGCAGACATGGAAGGTTTTATGACAAGGTTAATACAAGAAATGATTCCTAATGGCGGAAAGATAATAGAGGAAACTCATGATGAGAACAAAATCATTTTTAATCGTGATTTCATAAAATCTAATGTTGGATTGAAGAACCACCATATTCCAAACATGGATATGAGGAAGTTTGATTGAAAGGATCCCGTAACATGGATACTATAGATGAAGCAATATTTTGATCTCAATAATGTGCAAAACAAAAAAAAAGGTACGCATTGCAACTTTACATTTAGAACAAAATACATTTGTATGTTATAGATAGGCTTTTCTCCCGTAAAAAAATTGTCAGTTGGTCAATTTTTATGGAGGAAATGATAGCACATTATGAGGATACAAAGAGCAACACCTTCTTTAGCCAATTGATAAATCTCAAACAAAAGGGTTCGGTAGTGGAGCACATTGAGGACTTCCAAAAATTAAATATAAGGGTAACTGATATTCCAGAGGAACACATGACTGATGTCTTCATAGGGACTTTAAAGGATAACATCCAACATGAAGTTCGCGTTTGGGAACCTGACTCATTGGAGAAGGCATTCAATTTGGCAAGAAAAATTGAATGTAAAATTATGGCAACAAGTAAGCCTACCACTCACATCTATAAAGATCGAAGTGTTGCTACTCCTAGATTTCCATGACCTACAAGGTTTTCACCACAACAATTGGAAGAAAAAAGAGCAAAAGGGCTTTGCTACAATTGTGATAGAAAATACACTAAAGTTCATAAGTGTGCTGAGAAGAAATTATTTTACATAGATTGTGAAGAGGAGGAAGAAAATGAACAAGAAACTTCAAAAGAAGAGGATATACATTAGGAACCAACCCTAGAAGAATAATAAATGAGTCTAACCATATTGTGTAATGCAATGGCATGAATTACCACTCCTCAAAATCTCAAGATAGAAGGACATATAAAGAAGAAAAAGGTAATAGTGTTGATTGATTCGGGTAGTACCCATAATTTTATTCATTGTAAGGTAGCCAAGGAATTGAATTGTTTCCTATACGCAGCAACATAATGTCAAGTGATGGTTGCAAAAGGAGGAACTATAAATTGCTTTGGAAAATACCATAATATCAAGCTAACCATGGGTGAATATGTATTGAATAGTTCATTGCTTTCCATTCCAATGGGAGGTGCTAATGTTGTACTAGGAGTACAATGGTCACAATATTTGGCGACGATAGCTTTTAATTTTCAAGAACTTTTCTTGAATTTTTTTTTTCAGAAGGAAAGGAAATCGAATTATGGGGTATCGTAGGGAAGCCAGGAAAGATAATAAGCTCTAATGTCATGACAAAGCTTCTGAAGAAATAACAATGAGGCGTAATTGCACAATTATGCTCACTAGAAGTTCCAATATCAAAATAATTTATTTCTCTAAATCTCCAGCAAGTCTTGGACAATCATTCCTAGGTGTTTGAAACTCCCAAAGGACTCTCACCTATTCGTGATCATGATCATGCTATTCATTTTATTCTAGGAAGTGTTCCTCCAAACATCAGGCCTTACAGATATCCTTATGTCCAAAAGAGTGAAATTGAGTGTATGATTGCATAAATGTTAGAGGCTGGTATAATTCAACCTAGTCAAAGTTCTTTCTCTGCTCCAGTAGTATTGGTGTACAAGAAGGATGGATCATGGCGCATGTGTCCAGATTATAGGGAGCACAATAAGCTCACTATTAAAGATAAATTTCCCATCCTGTGATTGATGAATTATTGGATAAATTACATGGAGCAATTTATTTTACCAAGTTGGATATTCGTTCAGGATATCATCAAATTAGAATGAATACTGAAGATATCCCGAAAACAACATTTCGAACTCATGAGGCTCATTATGAATTTTTTCTCATGCCTTTTGGCCTTACCAATGTGCCTTCTACATTTCAAGGGTTGATGAATTACATTTTCAAACTCTTCCTTAGAAAATTTGTTCTGTAATTTTTTGATCACATACTAATCTGCAGCAGGTCTTGGAAGGATCATGTTCAACATGTTGACAGGATGCTAAAACTATTGGAGGAGAAACAATTATATGCAAAAACATCCAAATGTTTCTTTGGAGTATGAGAGATGGAATATCTGGGTGATATTGTATCTCGCGAGGGTCTTAAGGTAGACCCTAGCAAAATTAAAGCCATTAAGGAATTTAAAATCCCCACAACCATAAAGCAGTTGCAAGGATTTCTCGGGTTAATAGGGTATTATTGCAAGTTTGATAAGAATTATGGGAGAATAGAAGCACCTCTAACAACGTTATTGAAGAAAGATTCATTTTCATGGACACCTGAAGCAACTAAGGCCTTTGAACATCTTAAAGAGGCAATGTGCCTAGCACCAGTCTTAGCTACGCTAGACTTCACAAAAACCTTTATTGTGGAATGTGATGCCTTAGGAAATGGAATTGGTGTTGTTTTAATGCAAGAAGGAAGACCCATTTCTTTTGAAAGTCATCCAATCAAAGGATAGTATTTACAGAAAGCTATTTATGAGAAGGAAATGTTGGAAATACTACATGCACTAAAGAAATGGTGACCTTACCTAATGGGAAGACACTTCAAGGTAAAAATAGATCATGATAGTCGTAAACACTTTTTGGAACAAATACAATCTTCAGAAGCGTAGAAAAAATGGGTCACAAAGATGTTGGGTTATGACATTGAAATCGTCTAAAAAAAAGGGAAGAGAAATGTTGTTGTAGATGCACTCTCAAGAAAGGATGAATAGGTGGAAGCATTGCTTTGTGCCATTTCTATTATCCAACCAGTTTGGATAACCAAAGAAAGGGATGAATGGAAGAAGGACGAAGAAGTGTGGACACTCATTCAAAAGTTGCAGCAAGATCCTAGTACATCTGATACATTTAGTTGGAAAAATGGTTCCTTATGGTACAAATATTGCTTATATTTTTGCAAGAATTCCCAACTAAAACAAAATATTCTTTTGGAATTGCACACTCCTCCTTTAGGAGGACACTCAGGATTTTTAAAAACCTACCAGAGGGTGAAGAAAGAATTTTTTTGGGATGGCCTTCAATCTGATATTCAAAATTTTGTGGTGGAATGTTTGGTTTTCCAGCAAAATAAAGTTGAGACAATTAAGACCCCAGGTCTTCTACAACCTTTATCCATTCCAAGTCAACGTTGGGAGGATATTTCAATGGGTTTTATCATAGGTTTACCTAATTCCGAAGGAAAGAGTGTCATCATGGTGGTAGTTGATTGACTTACAAAGTATGCACACTTTTGTGCACTATCTCATCCATTTAAAGCAAGTACAGTTGCTACTACATTTATGGAAACAATTCAAAAGATACATGTAAACCCAAAGGTTATTGTAAGTGACAGAGATCCCATTTTTACTGGAATTTTTTGGAAGGAATTATTTTCTTGTTTGGGTAATCAGCTAGCTCATAGCTCATCTTATCATCCTCAATCCGATGGTGAAACTGAGATAGTGAATAAATTTTTGGAAGGATATCTTCATTGTTTTGTATCTGATAAGCAAATACAATGGGTCAAGTGGTTACCTCTCGTTGAATGGTGGTATAACACCTCCTTCCATACTGCAGCAAAAATGACCCCATTTATGAAACTTTATGGATATCATCCACCGTCCATCACATCTTCTTTAAGAGAAAATTCTAAGGTCAAGCAGTGGAATATCACATCCAACATCAATAAGAAGTTCTCCAACTCTTAAAGGATAACCTAAATTTGGCACAAAATCGAATGAAACAATAGGCAGATCAACATCGCAGCGAGATAAGTTTTGATGTAGGAGATTGGGTATTTTTCCGGCTACAACCATATAAACAAATGTCCCTCAAGAAAGATAAAAAGGATAATAAATTATTTCCAAAGTACTATGGTCCTTACAAGGTGTTGCAAAATATTGGTACTATGGAATACAAATTGGAGATTCCTGCTTCTTCGCGAGTGCATCCAGTTTTCCATGTTTCATGCTTAAAGAAGGTTATAGTGGACAAACTTCCAGTGCAAACAATATTTCCAGAACTTGATGAGGAAGGAAAAATCATATTGGAATCTGAAGTAGTCACAGAAAAAAGAAATTGACAGCTACGAAATTGATCAATTTCAGAGTATCTCATCAAATGGAAGAACTTACCCACTGAAGATTCTACATGGGAGGATGAGAATTTTATACATAACCATCCGTAGCTACTCAAGCGTTGAGGACAACACTTTTTTGAAGGAGAGGGGCATGTTAGGTTCCTTTATTACTAGTATAGTCCCTTTTTATTATTAGTGTAACCCCATTATTGTTATTGTTGTACCCCTGTAATCCAAATACTTTTATTATTGTGCCCTTACATTATTATTGTTAGGTCGACTAGGATTATATTGTGACACCATGGACTCCTATATATAGAAGGGGGTTTTGTCATTTGTATCATCCAAGAATTTTTCATTTATATAATGTATTGGAGGTTGCCCCCTCGAAGTGGCTATTTCTAAGGCGTTGATCTCTCTTTTCTTCTATTTTTGGATTTGGTTTCATAACATTCCCTTAGTCCAGCAGTGCTTAAAATTGTTCTGAATTCCCGTATTAACTCAGCAGCCTATCCTGGCTCTTCCTGGATCCATAATGCCATCTTCTCTTCATTAGCATCCATAGATATGGTGGAAAAATTCCACTCAATTTGATTCTTCATGAAGGATACAAAAGCTCGCAACTGTAGATCCCCCATATAGGAAAATATCGTCACCACCATTTTCATGATTACGTGTTCGCAAATGATATTGTGTAAGAATAACTCACAAAACAAGTTTTCTTGTCGAAATCGGAGGCACGCAAGACATATAAGAATGTGTGAGTGGAAGAACATAAATATGGGCCGTCCTCCATAACAACTTTCATCTAGAATAGGAAGTAGCGTTCCCATAAAAAAATGGGGTAGGATGGGGAAGGCCACCTGCACTCCAGTAGATTGAGGGCAAGGTCATGAAGCTTTTTCTTTTCCATGGTAAGATCCTAAACCTGTTGCTGTAACAACAACAATTGTTTCTCATGCTTTTTCATAGCTTCCTTCCTCTTATAATTCTCCCATACTTTCTTCAACTCTTATTTCATCCAATTTTCATGTAGGGCATCTATCTCCCTCCGATGCTACTTCAAAGAAATTGTCTCATCCCGAAGGGATATTTCTTCATGTTTCCACTTCTACAATTCATAAATTAACAAGATTTTCTCAGAACTCCATCCCAAGATGGGACCCGATGTTCTTCTGCATTCAATATCAACATCCATAATGGGCGTAGTTGCCTCTTCTGAATGGGTCTGCTCCACCTCTACTGCTAGTTATTGTGTAACAACAACTTAATTAGTGGGTTCTTGTGTGCCAGCCCCTTTGTTTCCACCTAGAGTAGCTTCTGTGTCCATTGTTGTTTCTTTTGTAACAACAGTGGCCTCCACAGGTTCTTGTGTGTCAGCCTCTAGGTCAATTACTACAGGAGGCTCTACTTTAACTGTTGGTTCTTGTGTAACAACAATATCCTTATCATGTTATTGTGTAATAGCCTCCTAAAGTTCTGTTTCTATTTCAATTGGACTGGTGTTTTCCCCACATACCTTGTACCCTGCTGCTATTAATTCTTGAAAACATGTCGTGCATATAGGTACCAAAATTTCCTTTCCCTCAGATAATATTCATTTCAATTCTTCATTTTTCATTCTTATATTTTCAAGTTCTAAAAACAGGACATGAGTTTCATCCTTACCTGATGAGGAAGGTTCTCTTTCTCCTTCCGGTACTGTTGCTTCTGTCTGCTTTCCGGCTGTGGCCGAGGGTTCTGTGGAAACATTAAATTTCACCCGTCTCTTTGGCCATCTATCCCCAATTAGTTCATCAGTGGGCTCTTTCCCCATTCTAACCTTGGTAGGCCGAGTCTAGGTTTCAACTTCTGCCTGATTTCCTCCCGAAGTCACAACCTATTTTCCCTGGTTTTTCGTCGGCCTCTTTCACTTGAATTATTACCAACTCCTTCCTTGTTGGCTTAGGGCATCCAACATGATCAATTTGATGATTCTTTGACTGGCCACACATGCTTCCAGATATGCTGCTATTTTTACTGTTGCTTCCATATATTTGATATTCACCAATAAGTAAAATGGAAGGTTAATCCTCTATTGGTGCTGAAGGTTATTAAGTAGAGAGAAGTGATAATTAAAAAAAATGGTGTATCTTCCCTCATAGGTAATGTATTTGATTAAACCCAATGCAACATCTACCCATGGCTGAGGGAGTGATAACCTATCAGTTCCTCTCCCTTTCTTCTCCAGCTTTTCTTCTCCTTCTAGGAAGTCTTCTTTCAAAGAGGAGTCATTGATTTTTCTGTTAAACCACCTCTGTCCCTCTACTGGAAATGTAGTTACTCGGGAAATTACCTCTTTAGTCACCTCAATTTGTAGGCCCCTAACTCGGGTCTGGTTGTTATTCAAATTTTGAGTGAATTCAATTGAAACTGCCTCGTCCGAGCCTTCCAGCTTGTGGAAGTACTCAATCCATCTGGCGTCTCTGAATATCTGGTAGGGTTCTGGATAGTTCTGCAAGGCATCCATAGAATCTATCTTGTACCTAACTACTGCTCCACCCATCCTGCTATTGTTTCTGAATTCGCTTCTTACTGCTCTACCCACTGTAATGTCACTTCACTGCTTACTTCTTCTCGGCATCACTGCTTATCCCAAATGACGAGTTTGAAATGAGGATAGAAGGCTTCAGTCGAGGAGGTTGATGGGAGGTGACAGGATTTATGAATTACCGAATCATACCTCACACAAATCTTCATAAATGTCCCGTTATGGAAAGTAATGGGTTCTAAGTACACACACTCGTTCCAGTCGGATTTATTCATCATTGGCAATTGTGTTATTAATTGGGTGTATGCAGATTTAATATCGGTTTATGACTACGGATTTTTTCAATTATTTCAAGATATATCCCCCCCTACCTTAATGGCGATGGTTGCCCACGGCTGCCATGGGAATATCATTAATTTTACCAATAATCAACAAATCATATATGATGATGTTACCTTTTGAATGACATAACTGAAGTGACATGGAGGAGGATTTTGAATTGGTGGCGTACTACTTGCAGTTCTCGTGGCAGTCACTCCTGGCTGGCACAATTATTGTTGTTATGTGACGAAACATGAGAAACAATGTTCGTGGCTGTCGGTTGTTACATGTGTAACAACCAAGAAAGCCTTTAGATTATTCTTCAAAAAACATAATGATTAGGATAAATCAGTACAGAAATAAAATCAAATGAATAACATCATCTTATAAAATGTATTGGGAAGGGAGGATGTTGTTTTGGGAAGGGGAAAAAATGGGTGTAACAGCTGCCACAGGAGTGGTTTTCAGTTGTTACAAACTGTCTGACTACACCCCGGAAATAGGTTTTCATAGTTAGATTTATTATTTTTGTTTTATTATTTTCTTTTGTGTTGTTGTTATTGTTGTTGTTATTATTATTATTATTATTATTATTTAAACAGGTGTAACAGCTACCACAAGGGTGGTTTTCAGCTGCTGCACTTATTGGAATTTCAAATTTTAGGCTGCACGGGGGAATGCTCCCTTACTGCTGTAACATGAAGATCGGAGTCCGCGACAATGTTAAAAAATTATTCCTTTGAAGTGGGTTAATGATATAACCTTATACGATGCCCATTAACCAATAATGGTGTCTTAGCACTGTCGATGGTGACCAATTGTACAGTCCCATTATCATAGACCGTGTCTACTTCGTAAGGACCTAGCCATCTGGTGCAGAGATTGCCTTTGAAATCCTTGAACCTTGAATCATACAAAAGAGCCCATTCTCATTTCTAGAACTTCTTCTTAATAAACCCATCATGCCATCTATCTCTTTGATTTTGAATGATCTATGTCCTTTGAATAACAACCAATTGTTTCTCTTCCAACTCTTTGAGCTGATTCATTCTTTGTGTCTGTGTTGTCCTAAGTCTAGATTGACCTGCAATTATATTCTTAATGTCTTTATCTTGAACTCTATGGGGAAAAAAAGATTCTTACCATACACCAGTTCATATGGTGAGAAGCCTGTAGTGTTCCTCCATGTTGTTTTGTAAGCCCATAGTACCTTTGGAAGTTTCTCAGCCAAGTTTCTTTGTCTTTGTTAAGATTCCCTCAATGACTTTACTGGTGCTTTCTACTTGACCATTTGCTTGTGGGTGATAAGGTGAAGTGATTTTGTGATGAATTCTATACTTCTCAACCATATTCTTGATCAAATGAGATGTGAAATGAGGCCCTCCATCTGTCACTATCTCTCTGTGTATCCCGAAGTGAACAAAAATATCGTCAAACAGGAAGTCTGAAACAGCCCGCTCTATTCCTCTAATTAGTGCCTTTGATTCAACCCACTTTGTGACATAGTCGATGTAGACCAATATGTATGATTTTTTTTGTGATGAAGGATTAATTGGCCCCACAAAGTACAGGGCCCATTTCTCAAATGGTTCTATCACTATCTGAGGTTGTAGCGACATCTCATTTGATTTTAGAGGCTGGTCCATCCTCTAGCATCTATCACATCCCTTCAAAAAATTCTTGGCATCCTGGAATATAGTTAGCCAGTAGTACCCTGTTGAGAGTACTTCATATCTTGTCCTCTTTTCAGCGAAGTGCTTGCCATAGGGTTCCTCATGACAAACCTTCAAGATCTAAAATACCTCATCTTCTCTAACACATCACCAAATCTGAAATTCTGGCCCGGTGTAATAGAGGTTTCCTTCTATGTAGAAGTAGGTAGCACTCTGTTTTATAATCTTCCTCTTTTCTTTGGAAGATAAATGGTGTGGGAATTTCCCTGCATCAAGGTAATTTGCTATATCTGCATAACATGGCGAGTGAGTAGAGATGGAAAAAAGATATTCATCTGGAAAATAATCGTCAATGGCAATGCAGTCATCACTTATATTTAATCTAGAAATAAAATGAGCAACTACATTATCCTTTCCGGGTTTATCTAAAATAGTAATATCAAATTCCTGTAACAGTAATAACCATTGTGGAACTCTACCATTAGTAACAGGTTTGTTCATCAAAAATCGAATTGCAGCATAGTCAGTGTGTACAAATACTTGATACCTGATGATGTAGTGCTGAAATTTGTTGATAGCATGCACTACTGCTAGGAATTCCTTATCAGTCATAGTGTAGTTGAGTTATGCTAGATTTAAATTCTTGTTGATGTAATAAATGGCGTAAGGTTTCTTCTCCTCTAGCTGCCTCAAAACAACACCCACAACTATGTCATATGCATCCATAGTGATATGGAATGGTAATCTTCTGTTTGGTCCTCGTAAAATAGGTGTTGTTGTTACACAGTTCTTTAACTTCAGAAAGGCATGCTCAGACTTCCCTGTCCACACAAATTCTGCATCTTTCATGAGCAATGAAAACATAGGAGATGCAATCTTTGAAAATTTTTCTATAAATCTCCTATAGTATCCTGCATTTCCTAAAAAAATACGTACCTCTTTCGAAGTCTTAGGGGTTGGGATTTTCGATATTACCTCAATTTTTGTAGGATCTAACTTGATTCCATATTCTAAAATGAAATGTCCTAGCATAATTCTCTCAGTCATCATCATGTGGCATTTCTCTGTGCTCATAGCAACATTAGTTTGTTCACAACGTTCCAGCACTTTTTACAAATTAGCTAATGATGTCTCAAATGCATCCCCATAGGGTGTAAAATCATCCATAAATATTTCAAGGCAATCATTCAAGAGATCGGAAAAAATACCCAATATCTCCCTCTGAAAATTTGTTGGTGCATCACAGAGGGCAAAAGGAAGGACTTTGTATGCAAAAGTACCCCATGATCAAGTGAAGGTTGTCTTGTCTTAGTCTTATGGGGCAACCTGTATTTGATTATAGCCACTACACCCATCTAGGAATGAAAACAATTTTTTCTCAGAGAGAGTATCCAGGACTTGATCAATGACTGGTAAAGGAAAATGGTCCTTTTGAGTAGCCTTGTTAAGCTCTCTATAGTCTACACAGACTCTCCACTTTTCGTTCTTTTTTGGAACTATGACAAGCGAAGACACCCACTGGCTATCAGAAATGGGGTAGATGAAATTAGCATTAAGGATTCTTTGCAATTCTTCTTTCACTATCTCCTTAAGTGCAAGGTTTATTCAGCGTTGCGGTTGTATAACTGGTTTGCAATCCTCTTTAAGATAAATACGGTGAGTGCATAGGCTAGGATGGATTCCTTTCATATCCATATAGTCCCATGCAAATGCCTTTTATATTTCTGTAATAGTTGTATCAACAATCTGGTTTTTTCAACAGTCAGGTTAGGATTGATGTTTAAACATTTCCCAGGTTCAATTTCAATCAGACTGTTGATAGTATGCGAAGTGGTTTTCAAATGTTCAATAATTGCATCATCTACCTCATATTCTTCCACTAGGTCTTTAATGGAGGCAAAATAGAGTGAATTACCAATAAAACCATTAATCATATCATCCTCTGTTTCATCCTTAAAGTATTATGCTTTTCCAAGCGTGAGGGGAGGTAGGGAAAGATCGGATTCAGGTTCAAATTCGTCCCACTAAGGACTACTCAAATCCATGTGAGGTTTTTCTAGGGGGTAAAGATTCAGGTTGTGAGTGGGCTGCCCATCTGAGATCACCATAGATCTGGGCCTACATCGGATATGTGAGTCTGCAGTGGCTAGCCACGGTCTTCCTAAGATTAAAGGATGACCCCCTAGGTTGGATTTGGTTTGTAAAACGAGAAAATCAGCCAGATAATTCCAAGAATCCACACTGATAACCACATCTTCTATCATTCCCTTGGGCTTGAAACGAGACCTATTTGCTAATTCAAGCACTGTGGATGTAGGTCTAAGTCCATGAAGTCCTAGGGAGATAAAGAGGTCTTTAGTCATGACATTAATGGTTTCCCCTAAATCAATCAAAGTGTTGGTTATGGGTTGATCGTGAATATGTACAGTCATTGTAGGATTCCCTAGGTCATTATATTTAGTCAGCAAAGGTTGATCAATCATGAGATCCAACAGTTTCCCCATGACATGGATAGTAGCAAGGTATTTAGGTTTTCTTCCAGGATTTTTGATGCACATATCCCTCACTGTTTTAGCATAGATAGGTACTTCCTTAAGAGCCTGTAACAACAGAATCCACACATACAAATTTTTCAATTCCTTGAGGAATTCGGATTCAGGTTGTGAGGCTGGCCCAGTTTCAGTTAATCATTGAGGGTATGGAGGATCCTGAATGTTAACAATTGAGTCAGCTATCACAGATGCACCACCCTTCATCGGGTTGGCTGTTGTAGAAACAACAGACCCTCCTAAGCTGGCTGCTACATGTGTAAGAGTGGGTTTTGTATCAGTTGTTACATGTGTAACAACTGCCTCAAAATCGCCCATATCCTTTCTAGGTGACTCACATTCTTCTTCGGTAATAATGGGAGTATGTTCAGGTCTAATTACTTTTTCCGATCGAAGCTGAACCTTGTTGAGTCCAATAGGAGTAATAACATAAGTCTAGAAGGTAACCGAAGCATCTATGCTATGGGCTGCCTTATTATTCAGATTGGGGTTAGGTTGCACAGGTAATTGGGGTCGGACAAAACGTGTAGAATTTTGAATAGAAGGTAGTTGTAATTGTTATTGTGTTGGTAGTGCAAGGGGTACTCGACCTTGGCCATTACCTCTCCAATTCTGGCCCCAAGGATTGGGTTGCAATGGGGGATATTGCATTGGTGGAGGAGACGACCACTAGTTCCATGGTGAAGGAAATTGTGTTGACGAAGGAGTAGGATACTGCCATGGATATTTATAACTATTATAAACATTATTCTAAGGATAAAAAGAGGAAAAATTATAGAGGCATACCTGTAGGTCATGGCTTTCAATGTCTCTTTGATCTTATTAAATAAGAAGACAGGACATCCTCGCTTGATTCTTGAAGTACAACCTTCAGCCTCAGCAATTCAGGACATTGATTCATAGAATGTGTCAATTCAGAATTATTTCACAGGCTGGCATTCTTCAATCCACATTCCCTTTCAAGATGTTTCATTTTGCATCAGGGATAAAATATTCCTAAGGTTTCTTCAGCTTCAACTTGTTCTTTCTTAACTTGCACCATAGTAATCTAGGCAAAGAGAGTGCTAAGGAGGTCGGTTTTAAAATCCTCAAATAGATTTCCACTCCTCCACTTGTGGACTTTTGTATCTAGACTGAAGGGTCTCGAACTCAACTTCTCCTTTGACCGATCCTCTTGAACTTTGCAAGCAAAGCTTCATTATTTCTTCAAGTGGTTCTTATGATATGTCTCCTTTTCCCAACAGATTCAAATGCTCCAAACAGTCATCTCTTATACCTCTTAAGAATATTGGCTTCAGAATTTCTGAGGCTAATTTACTGAACTTAGACCTTTGCAAATTGTAATGGAATCACTCCATATAGTCTTCCAAGCCATCCTCCTCCTTCTATGAAATTTTGAAGATCTCTTCCTTCAACTCCCTAGTTCGATAGTAATCCTGATACCTAAAGAGAAAGGCCTCCCTCATGTCATTCCAAGTTCAAATCAAGCCAACACCAAGTATCATAAACCATATTATTATTGCTCCTTTTAGAGTAGTAGGAAAAAATTTCAACTTCTGGGCGTCCGAAGTGCAGTCATATCCTCTACACAGCACATCGAATTCGAACAAAAAGGTATCAAGATCTTCAACAACCATCCATTGAAAGGATGGAAGGTATGAAAAATGAATATTCTTCATAGGAGACTCATCCCGTGTCACTACTATCGGGAATTCAAAAGTAACAGAGCTATCTGTCTTGACATTCTCGTCCCCCATGGTTGATTCTTCCTGATGGGATGAACTGACCTCAGAGTGTGCTAGAGATTGATAAATAAAAGGATCAAGTTTTTCCAGGACCAACTATTTGATTACACTACTAGCGTCCAAATGATGATCAATTAAATGATACAGCTTAGGTCCCTAATGCTCCCCACTGTTCTCTCCATGTTCTTCGATTCTCAGATCTTGATCAATGATTTTCCACTGTTGTTTTGAATCTGGATTCTTGATATCAGGAGTGGATATGTTGTTCGAAGGGTGGTGATATTCAGACACGGAAGGCACTGATGCCTCCGGCTTTGATATAGTAGCCGCTTTCTTTGGTCCTGTCTTCCTATTATCTCTGTATGATGTAGACTCTTCCTTTTCGGCCCTTGAGATCAAATCTACAAAGAATGTCTTTCTTCCCAATTCTACACGCTTATTTTCCTTCTTACGACCCATATTTCCTATAGTTAGTAGAGTGGGGAGTGTTTGTGGATGTTTCTATCGCCCTACTAGCACACATGAACCCTATGTGAATCAATTCATCCTACAAGTGCTTTAATTTCTACAGCAGTGAGCCCGCCCAAGTATGTTAGAGTGATGCGCAGGTTCTTACCTCTCGTCTTACCACCCAGTGACTGTATAAATGAAGAAACCCTAAAGAAAACACCCAAAATAATTCACACTTCTAAGTGTCCCAGCAACACATTGGTGAGCCCGCTGAGGTATGTTAGAGCGATGTGTAGGTTCTTACCTCTCGTCTTACCGCCTGTCAATTGTGTCGCTGGATACAGGCTAAAAAACACACATAAATTCCACCTGTAAGTGCCCCAGTGTAGCATTGGTGAGAGCGTTCAGGTATGTTAGAGCGATGCTTAGGTTCTTACCTCTCGTCTTACTCCCGGCATTTATAGACTGGGTACACTCTATCTTCTAACAAACAACTCTAATTGATTGGATCGTCACTACCATCCCCGGAAATGGCGCCAACATATTGGAGTGAATTAATCATAGTTAAATGACTAAAGAAGTACACATAAATTATCAATCCAAGGACGTATTTTATTTAAATGGCAGTTGCACTGTCTATTCCAATGCATCCAACCAGAGACAAATCCAAATAAAGGAAATCCTTGCTGAAGTAAATATTGGAAGGAAATCACTCATGCAGAAATAGAATGATCTACAAGACTATAATTACACCTCAATTAATTTTTCCTAGCACACCACACAAAAATTACCTATCTAGTATCTCTAATCTCATATGTGTAACAACATATAAAACATTAGAATTGAAGCAGATCTATTCACAGCTAAAGCAGCAGCAACATCACTTCCATTGCTACATAAAGGAAATAGAAATATGTATACAAAACTACCTTAACTACTACAATCCATGTTAAAGTGGAGGGCCCTTCCTCCATAGCAAGGCAGAGGTAGAGAAAGAACTTAATGGAAACTAAATCAGGTAATGCATATAACAGCAACAACATGATAATTTTTATTAATACGAGAAAAATTATAGAGCTAAAGTAATGTTGTTCTCTACCCCCCATTTCGACCTCAAGAGTCGAGAAATTTATAGTGGTTACATCTCAGAAAAATAAGGGGTGGATCAGTCATGAGGATCTTATGATTCTCATGCTGATCAAAATAAAGTATATGTAGTTACAACCACTTCTTAATAAAATCTTGACTGGAAATTTTATAGGATACAATAAAAACCGCCTAAAGGCTGTTATCTAAAAATACAATACTTAATAACTTCTACAGCTATCGTGATAAATCACAACTATATTGTAATAGCTAGAGGACAGGTCAGCATCCGGCGTTGACGGGATCCAGTCAGCGGCACAACTGTAACAGCAGTTCGTCAACGGGTCTGTAACAACATGGTGTAACAACGCCGTGGTGTAACAACCCACTGTAACAACACAATTTTCACTACTCCTGTATGCCTTGTGCCCTTGATATTTTGCGCTACAAATAACATCTGAAAGATAACAAAATACCATACATATTCTCCAAACATTCAACTTTAGTTAGTCATAAAAAAGACACGATGCATCATAATAATTGATGAAATGGCAAGGTAATGAAAATAAGGTGAAACAAAACAAGTTAAGATAGAATGGTAGGAAAAAGAAGCAACGATAGTTCTAATGGTTATATTCATGAGGTAAAATGGTGGAAACAAGTGAAGGAAATGAGTGCAAAACTGGCACCGAACAGTTATCTTCTAATAGTGTGTTAATGAGCTCTAAGTGAAGTTCCTCAAAAATAATGGGCTACCTACAACTATTTGAGTTGATTGATAACAATATTCATAGATTTGAAGACATTTTCCAATTCCTTAAGGATTAGTAGATATGACCCTTATGTGTAAACCTCATGTCCCCTTTCCCTCTTTATATTAGCATACTTCAAAAGTTTTTATTTATGCCCTCATGCCAAAGTGATTACTCTACAATATTTCAAAATAATTAAATATAACCTCTACTTAAAGTGACATATTTTTTCTCAAAAAAATAAAAATAAAATTTAACCCCAATATTAGCAACATGCTCAAATTAAAAAAAACTTAACCTTAAGAGTAGCAACATATAAGCTACCATGGCAGTTTACATTTCCCGCTAATCTAAAATTAACCAATTAAAATTACTTTCCCGCTACTCTATTATTTTTTGAGTTGTATGTATTACATCACATATGCAACCAACCTACTTCAAAATGAAAAAGTGTCAAGCTGAAATAATCCTAAAAGCTATGGGAAGGGCGATCAACAAGACTCTAACTATTGCAGAGATTATCAAGAAAAGGATTCCTAGCCTGCATCAAACAAATATTATCACATTGAATGCCATAAATGATTCATGGGAAATAGTAGAGGAATACCTTCTTCCATTGGAAACCACACTGCATGTATCCATGTATGCAGATGCATCAACATCATCATCATATATGCTTCAGAAATAGCTTACAACATGACCCAGTGAAGTTGATGTTGTACATGATGATCCCAAATTGGATAATGGAATCACCGAGCTGGATGACATCATGGAGGTTGCAGGAATTGTGTTTATCTAAGCTATCCACGCTAACAAGTAGATACACAAGTTTCAATCTCTTCTGATTATTTGGTTTTTCCAGTTTCTTTCCTTATAAAGCTTTCTGAATTTTGTATGACTTTCTTTGTGATTAATGGTTTTGTATTTTGATTTTATGCCGAGTGAATTTTAAAAAATGAAAAGATAAAAATATTGAATCAAATTTGAATAAATGCATGCCATTTTACCCATTAGTCAATTAATATAACTCTCTGTCTGCACAAAAACCCAATTGGGAAACTTCTGTGGTTATCGTAATGTATTTTTTTTTGGGTATTTTTTTTCCCATTTCCCCAAAATTGCATGGCCATTTGACATTAATATTCCCAACCACCATTGGGGTGTTGGTACACTATTCAGGTTGACAGAGTCTTAAGTCGTCCACTGCAGTTGTGTTGTGCCCTATATTGTAGGACATAGGTATCCAAAACATTAAAGTTGGGTGCAAGTGTCAGACCATGTTGGCTCAAATGTGTATACCTGATGAGAAAGTTTGTTTTCAGTGGTGAATCTCCTCAGGGTATGTTTTTGGAAGAACTTAAAAAATTGTATTAAGAAAGCTCTGGTTTCTTAAAATTAGGTTGGAAATAAATGGAATTGAAAGTGTAGATCAAATTCGGAAGGAAGAAGATATTCTTTCCGTTTGAAGGCCTCTACCAGTTCAACGTTGTCATCTAAATGACTCCGAGAAAAATAGGCATAGGAAGCTAAAAAACATATAAAATAAAATTATTATGTTTTGAGCCCTTCTCTGGAGGCGTAAAATTTTAGTAGGGTTGTTTGTTTGAAATTCCAGACATTCACAACCTTTATTATGATTAGTAAGGGAATAAAATGCTTTTATATTAGCAAAACCCTTGGCGGGTGTGTTTCTTTCAACATAAGATGATATAATTCAGTTTGGTAAACCTATTTTTGTTTTTTTTTGGATAATTCCTCCTTATACTACAATGGCAAGCATCCACCACCTATTAAGAGGTTGGGGACTATTTACCTTATTGGTTGTTCATCAGGCTTCACATTAACATCCATTACAGCTTAAGCGATGCAACAACCTCTTTTTTGGAGTGCTCTGTCCATTTGAGGAAGTGAACCCTATTAGGGTCTCTACCCTACTCCCTCTATTCCCATTATGTTTCTACACTACGCAATTCAAAGGTTTTCTTAATTTTACTTGAATGAGCACTTGTTCCTCATTTTCCTCATTTAAACAAGGGTGAAAAAAAGTCTCCACTAAAAATATATGGCTATTCACCTAATGTTATTGACATTGTGAAGTATTAGAAAAGGAAAAATATGGAAAGAAACTTTGCTAGTTTGCAGGTTGAATGGACCTAGTATAGAAGATTTCATTTAACTACACATAGGCTATATGGTGATCAATAACACCCCTGCAAAGGCACCCACAGTTTGGATCCTATAGACGACTAAAATGAGTATGAAAATATTCTCAAAGTGCAAACCATTATCCCCAAAATTAGCTAGCATGATGTTCTATGCGACTGTAAATTTGCAACAAATCACACTTCCTTATCCAGAATGATATTTAATAGGTCCAACACGAAAATGAAAAACATTGAATAATGTAATGTTCTCGATCTGGAATAGCTAGCAATCCATGGCTGGAAAACGCATTTTGCATAAATGGAGGCAGCAGGATTTGATACCAAGACCTATATCCCTTATATCAATGTGTCTATGACCAAAATCCAAGAGTTGGGACCAAATAAATCCTTCTAGGGTAGTGAGACAAGCCTCCCACACCTAGTTCCCTTCAGAAATTGCCCAAGGAATGGGGTTGCAACAATACATGAGCATACCATGGAAAGACAAAGTTATTTTAAGAGCTGTGAGACAAGAAGATATGAATATCCAAAAAATAATTTTATAGCAGCAAAGAGAGTACAAGTTCTTGAGGAAACAACCTCTCAAGAAAGGCAATGCAAGCCTCAACAATACATGTACATGAAGTGACAAAATACTGCTACATAAATGAAACCCTTGGCTATGAAAACGCAGTATATTATGGAGTACTACTGCAAAACAATGTAAATACATGGATATGGAAATGATATAGCTCAAATACACTAGGGGAGAAAATCTCTAACCCTTAGAAGCAATAATACATCAATCCTCCAAAGGATTGGCTGAAATACACAAAATGGAAAAAATGTCGGAGTTGTTGGGTAGTAGCTGCAACTCAAATATGGAACTGAATAGAGAAGGCTGAAGATGATGGGAAATCTGAAGTAAACCTCCTCCAATGGATCTCCAAACTGGAAGGCTAATCCTTACACTTGAGATCTAACCCTCCAATCAACATGCAATCCCCCACTGCAAGTGCTCCATGAAAATAACACAGTCTAAGAGGGTAACTGTGCTGTAGGTGGAAAAAAATGAAGTGGCCAAGTGCAAAGATCTACAAACAAGCTCCAAAGCTTCCGAGCTAATCATACAAAGGAAAGAAAGAGTCTCCCTCTGAAAAACAAGAAATGGAAGAGGTGTTGTGACTTCTCACTGCAACACCCTGCAACATAGAATTATGCTGCTGCAGCAATAACGCTGTCATGGAGGAGGATGCTTGGCCTCAAGCCTAGACAAATCAGTAAAAATCCTTCAAGATGCTTCTCAAGAAAGGAGAAGGAATCCTAAACAGGAATTCCCCGACAATTCTTACTAAATAGCAGAGAATGCACAATTGTCTGCATAGACAATGAAATGAATAATCATAAGCATGAATAACAATGGCTGCCTTGCCCTCCTTTTAAGCACATGAGAGCTCCCTATCCATGGGCCCCACTCTATTAAGGTTTCCTCCTCTAAGGAATATTCCCTCCTCTATCTCTGTGTTGTCCCATGTAGTGCTTTCCACCTCATACCCTGCGTAGTTTGACTTGCTCAAACTTAACCAAGCCTCTTTGCAAATGTCTCCTTTCACACATGAGGGTGTGAAATATAGTTCCAAGGCTGATCCCCTTTCATGCTAGAGGGATTTTATCCATTTTTTTATTTTCATTGGGCCTCCATACCCAATTATTCAACTTATAAGTGAAATTATCAAAATCTAATGTTCCAATTTATTAAAGGAAAAATTTGGAACATTACAGTCCTCCCCTCCCAAATGTTGCTTTTCCTCAAGCAACTGCAAGGATATAACTGGAAATTCTCCACTCAAGACATGGAGTTAGAAATGTGATGAGGAACATCTTCCCCATGTGGATCCTCCATCCCCAAGCAATCATCCAAACAAAATGAGCCACCTCCCAACAAGGCATCTCCTGAAAATCTCCTTCCACCTCAAGCTCCGGAAATGAAGGTGGGCTGAAAATCTGAACATGGTAAGAATCATAGCCTACCCCAATCTATCCTTATCTCCACTTATGATAAGGGTAGAGTGTGTGCTGATCCTGGGCTGCAAAATTATTTCCCTCAAATGGCAAAGTGAAGAATAGTCCTCCAAAGAGTTCCCCTCCAACAATGAAGAACAAGCTGGCCCAAAATGTTTCATCCATGATGAATAGGACAAGATTTTCATACAGTATCCCAATGAGAAGTTTTATGCAAGTTTTACATGATGATGCATAATACAAACAATATCTCAAGAGGATACAACGTAGTTTCATCCACTGCAATCTCAGAAAGGAACATGGCAAGTGATGTACAAGATCCATCACATCTACTAATGGATAGTAAATGGCTGAATGTAACAACAATACATGATCAAGCACTTGCCCATGGTTGTACAATGGATGAATATCAATCTCATGGACCACCTCAAAAGAGAACAAACATGTGGCTGTGGTGGCCATATCTCCTCCCATGCTCCCATTAGAACATGTAGTGCAGAAAATGTGAGAATTATTCCCACTTAAGGACACATCCAACTCATGTGCCTCTCTCATAATCATGCTTCTTATAAAAATCTGATCTATATCAGCAAATGAAGTCATGATCAGAAATAAAATGAAGAAAATGCTGAAGGTTTCATGTGGTGCAAGAAGGTACCAACAGCTTTCACAATAATGACAACGCATTTTTCCAAACTGCTGCTTGAGAAAAGTACAGGGCAAGTTGTTTTGTGTTACATGGATAATTATGTATGTCATGATATCTACTGATAAATAGAAAATGTCTGAGTATATCAACTGATCATACATGAAAGTGAACACTTTCCCAAGGCCATATAAAATATGGCTGCCTCCATCATACAAATTGGCCCAATTTTGTCCATGGAGCGCATTGAAAAACTTGCCCTTTTGTGGAGCAATGCACTGAATATGAATGGTAAGAGCATCCAAATGTTGTGTTAGATAATATATGGATCTAAAAACAACATTATTACCATATGTTGAGAGCAATATGATGCATGTATATTTTAATGATCTTTCCATAGTAGTATGGCACATTCCCAGGAAGAGAATTGAACCATATGTTGCATAAAGATCACCCTCCTTATACTTGGAAATCCAATTCAAGAAGATCATAGCAAGTGAGGCCATACCAAGGTAATAGATGTCTCCATCCACTACTCCATCAATCTCACCTCCTCTTTGTCCCCCAACTACATCAAGTGTGAAGTGATCCTGGGGAAACTCCATCAATAACCCCAAGCTCTCAAATGACAGCGTTGTTGGCCTCTACAAATAACGTCTGGCCAACTCATAGCTCCATTATTTGACATGCTCCTTGTCAAATATGCCTCCCATAATGCTGCAATACATAATAAGTTCCTCCCAAAGTGGAAGTACCTCTCTATCATAAAAATCCAAGGAGATAATGCCATCTCCTTCTCTTGCAACATCATGCAAAGTGTGAGAGCAAATCTGCTCTTGCTCTCCCAAGAACAAGCAAAGCAACAAAAGATTTTGTTGCATCCCCATACTTCCATCATACAACTCATGTGATGAAGACACAATGAATTATATGAGTATCACATCAACACCATGCATCCATACTCTATGCTGGCCAATGATGCAAGTATCCTTCCATTCCTTCTCCTTCCTCCTACTCTTAGGAAGAGTGTATGCCAAGTGATGGCCAAACTCTTTCAAGAGTAACCAGCACAACCAAGCCTCCTGCTTCCCGGTATCATATATTTGCAAGTAGCCCCCCAGCTCCTTGCTCATCAACCACATCGACTCAATCACTTGTGGATGCTTTCTCCTTTTCTTCACCTTGCTACTCCTCCCATGAGGGCTACCATTCTCCCAAACCAAATCTATGTCTTTGCACTCCGTGGGATATTGGAATGCAATCTTCTCAAGGATCAATGATACCCTATAATAACCCAAATAGGTGGTAGGAAAAAACCTCCCATCATGATGTGTATGGCTCAAGGAATGTCCAACACAAGCATGAGAGATGTTATCCATCCAAAGATGTCTTTCATCTTCTATCTGCTCCTATGAGAAATAAAGGAAAGCATTGCACTCCATGGTGTGTTGAAGTACACCTCTAATGAGATCTCTCCTTGAGACCTCCCTCTCAAAGATATTCTTCCAAAACCAATGAGGTCTTGGATCTGAAAGTAGAAGTTCCTACTTGAGCTGAGAGGAGCTCATTGAGAAAGTGTCATATTGAAAGGACAAAGGGTTTCTCACTCCAAGATGTCTACCATCCTTCATCAAGTATTCAAACCCCAACCTCAAATGTGATGTACAATCCAACAATGGCTCATGAGAATGATGGTTTGATCCCTTGAATATTTCCATGTTGCATAGCGCAATGCAACCAAGCTGCTCTATGGCAGCAGTGTGATTTGACCCTTGGTCATTCAAAAGAAAATTTCCACATTGATCAAAATAATTTGCTGCAACAATAGATTGTGGAAATATTTTCATACCTTGATGTGCATTGGGAACTTCTTGTAGAGCGGCAAGAGTTCCTTCCTCCAAAGTGTTGGTTTCTCCAATTGTTGATGCATGTGGCTTCTCCTTCATGAGTTTGACAGCGTTATCACAAGTATCCTCAAGTGGTGGTGTGATCTTCCCTTCCTTTTCCCTCTCACCATCAAAGGTTTTGATCAACCCTTGGATGAACTCTGCAAAATTTTTCACCCTTGCATGGCTTAATTGGTTGCTCCACCAATCATAGGCTTCACCCTCCAAGTGCAGCGCTGAGATTTCAACATCTTGTTTCCCTGCAATAGGATGTAGTAGGAAAAATTCCTCCAAATCTCTCACCCAAGTTCTTGTTGTAGATAACCCATCAAAGGTAGACAACAGAAATATATTGCCTTTGATTTCTCTTCTGCTGCAAGGTCTCTTCTCTTCCTTCAACTGGATGAAATGAGGAAAATATAGAGTCTCCTTGAAGCCTCTAGGTTGAGATCTGTAATCAACAAGGTAATCACTTAGAATCTGATATTCCAAGTGTCTTCCATGCTCAATGTCTTCTTCTTGATGAGAATAGGAAGTGCATGGTCCTTCCTCTTCTATATCTTCAATCTTCTTGACCTCCTTGGAGAGGTTCTCTCTAGATTTGAATAATGATGAGATCAATATCATATTCTTCAACATTCTGATCTTCTTGGGCTTAGACTCATAGGCTGAGATAAGAAAGTTTCTCTGATACTACTGTAATGTTCCCAATCTGGAATAGCTAGCAATCCATGGCTGGAAAATGCATTTTCTAGAAATGGAGGCAGCATGATTTGATACCAAGACTTAGATCCTTATACCAATGTGTCTAAGACCAAAATCCAAGAGTTGGGACCAAATAAATCCTTCTAGGGTAGTGGGACAAGCCTCCCACCCCTGGTTCCCTTCAGAAATTGCCCAAGGAATGGGGCTGCAACAATACATGAGCATACGATGGAAAGACAGCATTATTTTAAGAGATGTGAGACAAGAATATATGAATAGACAAAAAATAATGTTATAGCAACAAATAGAGTACAAGTTCTTGAGGAAACAACCTCTCAAGAAAGGCAATGCAAGCCTCAACAATACATGTACATGAAGTGACAAAATACTGCTACATAAATGAAACCCTTGGCTATGAAAACACAATCTATTATGGAGTATTGTTGCAACACAATGTCAATACATGGATATAGCAATGATATAGCTCAAATACACTAGGGGAGAAAAGCTCAAACCCTTAGAAGAAATAATACATCAATCCTCCAAAGGATTGGCTGAAATACACAAAATGGAAAAAATGTCAGAGTTGTTGTGCAGTAGCTGCAACTCAAATATGGAATTGAATAAAGAAGGTTGAAGATGATGGGAAATCTGAAGTAAACCTCCTCCTCCAATGGATCTCCAAAGTGGAAGGCTGATCCTTACACTTGAGATCTCACCCTCCAATCAACTTGCAATCCCTCACTGCAAGTGCTCCATGAAAATAACGCAGTATATGAGGGTAACTTTGCTATAGGTGGAATAAAATGAAGTGTCCAAGTGCCAAGATCTGTAAATAAGCTCCAAAGCTTCTAAGCTAATCATCCAGAAGAAAGAAAGAGTCTCCCTCTAAAAAACAAGCAATGGAAGAGGTATTGTGACTTCTCACTGCAACACCCTGCAACACAGAATTATGTCGCTGCAGCAATAACGTTGTCCTGGAGGAGGATGCTTGGCCTAAAGCCTAGATGTGAGACAAATCAGTACAACTCCTTCAAGAGGCTTCTCAAGAAAGGAGAAGGAATCCTAAACATGAATTCCCTGGCAATTCTTGCTAAACAACAGAGAATGCACAATTGTCTGCATAGACAATGAAATGAATAACAATGGCTGACTTGCCCTCCTTTTAAACACATCAGAGCTCCCTATCCATGGTCCCCACTCTATTAGCGTTTCCTCCTTCAAGGAATATTCCCTCCTCTTTCTCTTCGTTGTCCCATGTAGTGCTTTCCACCTCATACCCTGCGTAGTTTGACTTGGTCAAACTTAACCAAGCCTCGTTGCAAATGTCTCCTTTCACACATGAGTGTGTGAAATCTAGTTCTAAGGTTGATCCCCTTTCATACTAGAGGGATTTTATCCATGTTTTTATTTTCATTGGGCCTCCTTACCCAATTATTCAACTTATAAGTGAAATTATCAAAATCTAATGTTCCAATTTATTAAAGGAAAAATTTGGAACATTACAAATAAACATTACACAATATTTGGATATTGTCCACTTTAATTTTATTCAGGAACCATAGACTACATTTTCAATTTCTCAGCTAGTGAATGGAGTCTAGTGATTGCAGTTAAGTTATTGTTCATGCTTCTTTTGATGCATGTGCACAAAAATGCAAGAAACATGCACCAATGAAAATAAAATCGATGATACATGTTTGGCTGACACTAGAAGCATGTAAAAGTGAATTATGACCAAAGGTTTACATGAGAAGAGAAGTCTAGTATTTCTATCAGTATATTCTAATTCCAAAAATTAAAAAAAATTCTATGAGTATACTCTTGGTCGCAACATTAAAAATTATGCAAAACAATTATGGGTAGTTGCATCCAACTACCTATTCCTTAAAATGTGTGAAGCTTTTAGTTAAACTGACGGGAATTTATCTTGTGACAACACAAGGGGCACTAGTAACAGAAGAACCAATTGATCTATGTGATTTTCTGCCAAAATGATTTTATTTGAGTTTTTGTTACATAAAATAGAATAAATTATTTAATTACTGACACTTCTCTCCCGATATCCTTGGCCATGAATTTAGAATAATATTTTGTGATTAATACTGTTGGCATTATGATGCATGTGTTGTCCTTTAGGGAAACACACTTGTAAAATACCAAGTATATTGTATCTGGATGAGCTCAGAAGTGACAATCTGATGGAAAAAAATGGAATAATGTTGGGACAAAGGTTTTACAGATCAGAATTGGAGGATGGATAAATATACATAATTGAAGACCTATATGTGAGTTGGTAAAGGAAAAGGTTCATATACATGTAGGTACAAAGAAGCAGAGTCGTGTATGTGCTAGCACACTAATTTTATAATATTAGGGGTCTTTACCACGGTATTAGCCCACAATATTGTGTACAGTAACAGTTATTTGATCCCATCCAATAATACCATCGACTCTTGTGTGGTTTTGGCTCATGCTATTGGCTAAGGCTAGAAATATTTAAAGAGGTGAATATCAAGTGCTAAGTGTGCATGATCATGTGTATTGAATGAATACTTCAATTTGAAGTATATATGTATGGAATGGGCTATAGTCAAATGATAGATCTGATATAATGATGCACTCATGAATACGATGATGGATCAGGATCTCTAGACCTG
The DNA here is from genome assembly GCA_034641835.2 of Pinus albicaulis. Taxonomy (NCBI): domain Eukaryota; kingdom Viridiplantae; phylum Streptophyta; class Pinopsida; order Pinales; family Pinaceae; genus Pinus; species Pinus albicaulis. Next base: position 56,373,516 of record CM076579.1, on the reverse strand, counting down.
AAATGACTATGTGTTTGCATGATCTATTTATGATTGTTTAGATTTGTGGTCTAGCACATGTTTGTTGTAGTGAAGGGTATGATTTGAATAAGTTTGCATTTATGAAGTGTTGCACAATCCTAAATTATTTACTAATCTATACACGGTTTTGACTCAAGGAAGGTGTGTATACATGCGAATTGGGTTTTGCAAAGACACATATATATTCAGTAATATTTTGAGAAAGATGCATAGATTGGGTTCAGAATAAGTGCATACATTTACGGATACATCTTGTAGAAGATGCGTATGCAAGCCATGATTTTGCTGATGAATTTTGAAGAAAAATTCCTATCATTTTTTATTTGTTTCTATTGTCTGTAAATGATGTATTCCTATAGATCTCGGTTTTTTTGAGTATTGATTGTGCTGCTAGTTGATTATGATTAAAGATCAGTGATTGGTTGATTGAAAAATTATTAATGATGATAACTGTATGAGGGCTCTGTAAAACTGACAAAAAATGTTAGCATATCTCTGATCAATTCTGAGTCTAAGTCAGAAGTCTAAAATTGATATATTGAGATCTATATGCAGGTTTCTCTACAGAAAAGTTTGTATACATGCGCGTTTATGTCATTAAAGTAGCGTATAAATTTTTCATTATGAATGATCATGGTTTTTGTTGATTATGTGTGGTGATGCAGTATTCTGAGTTCAGTTATGTGGTCTAGTTACAGTGATCTCACTATTCTATTTCAAATGGGTTTATGTTTACTTCAGTTGATATACAAGTTGTGATGTGTTAAATATATTGGATCTGGTGTGAAAATTTATGAAACGTGGTTCGTGGTGGTGCTGAGGGTTGGAGGCTTCAGTGAGGAAGTAGAATATTCCTACCAGTAGGAGTTGGTGATCAAATCAGGGGGTTGTTACTTCCTTCTAGTGGTGGCTGGTAAATGGGATTAGAGGGTTGGAGCTCCCTTCCAGTAGTAGTTGGAGAATGAGTGAAGGTTGTAGCCTTATTCAGGTGGGTTCCTGCATACTGGTATGAGTCTATGCTAGTACAAGATTGTAAGAAGTTTTCTATAAAATAAATATTGAAGATAGAGAGGAAAACAACGACGGTTTTCTCCCACGTTGGGTTTCCACCTAAAATATTGGTGTTCATGTGTGTTTCTTATGTGTGATTATTTATTCTATTCTTACTGCACATGTTTATTTCTTACTAAATTTCTGATGAATCATTAATGCACTGGTCTAAGTAAAGTTATGAAGATTTATCTGAATTATAAGTTGACAGGTCATACACTAGTTTCCTAAATGAAAGTTGTGTACATGCGCTTGTTGGATTAAATACAGTCACATATAGAATTCAGTAAAGAAAAGTAAAAGCCTTTGTGAGTTTTTAAATGCCGATTCACACCCCCCCCCCCCCCCCTCTAATTATTTTTCCCAACAACTACCAACTTACTCACCACATCATGTCTTTGAAGATAATTTGTGTTTGTCGATGACCATGAACTAGGGGTTGATGACCATCTATATATGTGTGATACAAGAGGAAATAACTACTAGAAGTTCCTCATCACATGAACATGTCTTGGAAGAGCATTTATGTCTGTTGATAGCCATGAAACAAAGGGTGATGACCATTCATATATGTGTGATAGAGCAGAAAATAAATTACTAGAACTTGAATGAAAGTTCACTGGAGAAATTTTAGACCAATACATTTGGCAAGGGATCCTAGAATTATCTCCAACTTCTATGCTCCAAATACTAGATTAGGGCTCAACAAAAAAGTGGTTCTCAATGGCCACTCCACACAAATAATTCTGAATGTCCAGAAAATCAACCAAATAAGATGCTTTTCCCGTAAATTCCCATTTTAACACATTTTTTTTCATAATTTCCTACCTCGCAAGCTATAGAGGCATGGCCATGGTAATCCTATACTTTAGAGAACTCAAAATACTAAGCCATTGTTTTTTCCATACAAACTAGTATAATGACCTCCCATGGAAGTTCTTTGTAATCATTCACTGATATTGGTATATTGATATTTGTATAGTAAATATTTTTCTCTCATTCATTTTCTATATTGTTATTTGTATAGTAAATAATTTACTCCAAATGGTGCAGTGAAGATAGTTTCAAAGGATTAATTAGCATATAATGTAATATTAATGCAAAGCCAGGACTTTAGCATCACTGTGTGTACTACAACTAGTCCACACCCTATTTTTATTTTTGATAAGTTTTAGAGGCATTAGCTGAACATATTGGTTTCATTCCCCAATCCAACTCTAAAGTCAATGATATGAGATTCACTATATAAAACACTTCTCCCTACTCCATATAACTAAGGGTCATCATCAAAATATACCCATGCACCATCCTTACCCACTTCTACAACATTTTTCCTAGGAGGCTTAGGTACTGTCTTTTGAAGAAAACTATTTTAAATAATTGAGACCACATCAAATAGGAAAGCACATTGAATATGAATAATTTTCCTATCTTTAAATAAGTTGACATTCCTAGCTTAGTAAATACCCAAGCTAGGATCCAGGGAAGTGCTTTGTAATCCTTCGCTAAAGAGTTATGACACCAACCTCTTAGATCATTTTCAACTGTGCCACAAGTTCAGACATTTTTCAACCTAGTCAAAAGTTTAATCTCCCTCTAAACTTGCATAGTGTAGTTACAGTACACGACAAGATGTTTATTGGAATTTTCACATACCTTGCATAAACTGCACCTATCGAGTCTTTCTATATTCCTTATCAAAAGATTATACCAAGTCAATTCTTTTTGTTTAGTGAAACCACATAAAATTCAAGCTTTGAGGGATATTTAAATATCCAAACTCTCCTCCTCAACCACACATGATTTATTGTTAATTTTAGTTAAGAATGGTATGTTCTATGATTAGCACATTTTACTTCAATATTCGTTTATCAACCCAATGACAATTTCCAATTGTTTCTAGTAGAAATTATATTAACCATTAATCATATTGATAGTAAATGCAGATAGAAAATAAAAAAATATGTAGAAGACAAGCCAAGACAAGAGAACACCAAATTTGGTGAATGCCAAGGAAAAACCCCAATGTGGGGAAAAACCTTTTATCAATTCTTCTTATTATTATTCAAAATTTTAGTAGAGAGAAAGAGTACAAAATTCAAATTGACTAGCCCAAAAAAAATTCAAATCAACCCTGTCAAATTATGCAGTCAACCTTTAGCCCTAACCAAAACGTCAACGCTAGTCAAAACAATAATCAAACACCTCCTTTGAAGCTCAGTCAAAGGAAGTCAAACGTGGCCTCTAGCAACGATCACGGTTAACCCAAAATAGTCACAAATGTTACGGTCAAACTCAGTCAACCCTACGGTCAAACAAGTGTGTGGTCAATGCAAGTCATACAACCTAGAAAACCTTGATTTCTATGCTAATCAATACGACCTAGAGAAATCGAAATTCCTCCCAAAAAAAATGCAGTTAAAACTGGTTAAAATCACCTCAGTCAACGCTGGTCAAACTATCTGAAATTCTGCAAATTAGGTTTTGCAATTTAGCCCAAAATAACATGTCGAGTCTTTCTCACAAGAAGAAGAGGAAGAGGCTTCCCAAGAGATGTATGAACCAATCTAATGAAGAGAGAGAAGAATGTGTGAGTGATGATGATGCCAAATGAGGTGTGAGGTCACTTGTTTTTATACAATTCGTTGTGGGTGAAGAGACATGTCCATTGTGCTTTTTAAGCCTACACTTAACTGAGGCCAACCTGAACAATTTTCACATGTGTGGGTGTTCGTGTGAATTCTAATCGGAAGCGTACGAAAAAAATCTCAATTTAGCTCTGCATAAAAAATAGCCCGAACATTAAAGATGGTTTTCAATTTCCTTAGATCTGTAGTTAGTGATAAGAATAAATGCTACAGAAATCTAGATCTATGCAGTTAAATACATCAAACAATAAATAATAAGCAAGAGTTTCTCCATGCATCCAATGAACAAGACAAGATTTTTTGAGGAATTTTTTGTATTATGACACTCGGGAAGGGAACATGGAAAGATGTTACTAGTCCCCCTCAATGGGATGGGTTCTTTTATGTCCTCAACTCTTCAGATCTAATATCTCTCTCTCTTGATGGTGTAGAAAACCCAGACAAAAATGGAACTCAAAGGGAGCTCACAAGCAAAAAGTAGGAGAATATGACAATGATGGAGGATCAAAGTCTGACCAAAAGTATAGATCCAAAGTGATCTTTAGGCAAAAAAAGGTAGTGAATGAATGGAAAAACCATTCTATTTATAACAAAATATTGAGTTAGTCTAGATATTGGTGCATAATTAAAATATTATTAACCAAATCTACATCCAACTTTTATGGAATATTTTATTATTTTTGTTGGAGGGAAAAAGAATTTGAATTTGGTCAAATCCATTTATTTAGAAATAATAAATAAATAACTGATTTACTTATTATTTTAAGAATGTGGTTAAGTAATAATTAAATAAATAATGATTTATTCAATTATTTATAAATTATTTAGTCAAATTTAACAAGGAATATTATCTAAATAATGTTTTAAATAATAATTTCTAGAAAATAATAAGATAAATAATGATTTATCTAATTAATTTTCCTGTTTTTGGTTAAATATGACCAGGAATATTAATTAAATAGTGGTTTAATTAATTATCCCTTGAGGAAAATCAAGCAAATAAGGATTTATTCAATTATTCCTCATGGGGTTTCCTGTTTACACCAGAAACAACTTAATAAACTATGGGTTATTAAGTTATTTTTCATAGTGAAGGAAACTTTACTATGGTACAATTGGTCTTACATGGTGTACTTTATTCCATCTAATAGTAACAAGTTAGATGACCAAAAAATGGTGTAATTGATTTCCCCCCAACATACGACCGTTAGGAGCTAATCGTATGACGGAAGTACGTTGTAAGAACACAATCACTAGACATTGAAGGGGGAGTGAGAGAGAGAGAAATATAAGGCAAACTAAAGTGAAAGATGACAAGACCCTGAGGAGGCGAGACTTACAGGTGTGAAAAGTCTCTTTTATGAGTGAGTACCTGTTCTACATGAGGCGGGGGAGGCATACCTATGCCCACCGAGATAACAAAGTATGAAGAATAATGGTGCATCCAGAAAACATGGCACTAAACCATATAGTACATGCTGGCATAAACATCGGCCAGATAGAAAACATGATAATGAATCCCACATACATACTATTCCTGGGACAACAGCCAGGACTTATACAATAATATCTGAGTACATGAGATATAAGTACAACCAAAGAGGCCCTGTAAAACAGGAGAGGGCTTCGAAAATCTAAATGATACATGCAAACTAAAGAGGCGCTGCAAGCGGCTGAGGCCAGAACCATAAAATATATAGAGCTTCATCCAAGGCTGTAGTAGATAAGTCATCTGGGTATGTGGGGGGCTACCTGAAGGGCCACCCCCTCATGAGGTCTGAAAAATCTCACATACACCCCAGAATCACTGGTACAATCTATTGCATCACTGAACCATCAAGTATACGGATCTCGATCATGCCATGAGGAGATGGAATTGAGAAACAATCAAGTCAAAGGGAAATAAAGGGTCCCTTTGCCTGATCCAAGGCGTCGAACAAGAGTGGAAGTTGGAACCAAGGTACACCGCCCTCTAGACCTATGTTCTAGAATGAATAAGATGATGTCGAAAAAATGAGGTCCACCATAGGTGAGGCAATAAGGAATCCTCAACTAAGGAATGAGGTAAAATAGTAGAGTGACTGATAGACTGACACCAGGAATGATGGTGGAATGGGGGGTACTGAGTAGCGAACTGACGACTTCCCTTGTTAGAGCATAACAGGCATGGATGACCTGGAAGCTATTGAATTGACTCCAGAGGGAATATGGTACAGTATGATTGAAGGCAAAAATGTGCGACACAAGAGAGGTACAAAGAAATGAAGGATGGAATATTGTGGCGGGAGAAAAAGGGACTCAGGTCAAACTCCATGGATGTGACGATGACTCAACTCAGATGCTCTAAACAAGGGCGACTTGATGATGTTTCGACATAGATAAGGCCCAGTGGGGGCCATAAAAACATGAGTACAAGATGGTTACTCACTAAGAAATCAACACGAGTGTGGAAAAGTCACGAAGGCAAGGTGGTTCCCCAAGTACAAGTTTTGCAAGTGAAGAAATTCGATTTTGAGGAGAAGTGAAGTGACCGTTCTTGGAAAAAATGTGTCTGAGTGAAGTATCAAATCACCAAAAATGAAAGGATACCCATTTAAGAGGTCCGTGAGAGCTTTCCAACGGTGTTGACGGTTTGTCAAATAGAGCTACAGTTTGGTCGCAACTGGCGAAAGAAAAATCAGGGGTTTCTCTTTTAAAAAGGCATTTTCCCTCCAATTTAATTCATTTGCAAGTGTAGTTGTGGTGAATGTAGAGAGGAGAAAGTGCTCTAATCTTGCGGCAATCCTAGCGGACAAACCAACCATGGGAATCGATATCCGTTAGCTGCAGGTAAGAGGCCTAACCCTAATATTTCAATTCAATGGATTAAAATTTTAGTTTAGCCATCCAGAGCTCAGGAACAGACTAGGTCATACTTTTTGGGGTCTGTTCTGCAAATTGGGTAGCAGGTACTGGGCAGAAAACTGTGACTTGTCTCAGGAAATGGCCTGAATGTTGGGAAAAATACTGAGAGGGGGGGGGCGGGGGGTGAATCAGTATTTACTACATATTCAAAACTTTTTACTTTTCTTTACTTCAAAACCCATACGCTACTTTCCTGAAGCAGACTAGCGTATATACGCGGATACCCTTTATTAAACTCGCGTATACTCAGATATCTAATTATGTCATTAGTTCTTCACTTAAATCATTCCATCATTCAATCATCAGATGTTTAATAAACAGTAAACATGTGCAAGAAGTTAATCGCAGTAAACCATCACACAAAGCATCACACATGAACACCGTGATTTTTAGGAACTGTCAGAGTAGAAACCACCGCCTACTGAAGCCGTCCTTCAATATTTTATTATAGAGAAAACATCTTACAACATATGTCATGCAAACTTATCAACATGTGCACCCACCGCGCTCGTTTACCAAACCTCTCCCGAAAGGGAGCTCCAACCCCCGACTCGCTTACCACTCTCCTCTCGAAGGGAGCTGATGCACTTCCGATCTCGCTTACCGCCTCACCGTAGAAGGATCATAACCCCCTCGACCGGCGCTGCAACCTCAAAGACCACCTCTTGACCACGTTTCATCAATTTTCACACTGGATCCAAAACTTCCTTTAGGACACCACTTGCAGGCCACGTTTCATCATATTTTCAGACTGGACCCTTTTCATATTTTTAAGCACAAACATACATCACCAACAGATACTTATCAACACAGATCAGATAGCAGAAACACAGCATAACAGATTAGATATTTCATACTCCTTGCTTCAGCAAACCCTAGTTTGCATAAGCGCTTTCCCTTCACTGACAGTTATATATACGCTCGCTCACACAAGCCAAATGGCAGATACATCTGTAGATTTATCACAGATAATGGCTTTCTCTTCGTAAAGGGAAGGCTGCCAGAGAGACACAGCTTCCTCTGCGACGAAGTAGCGTATAGATATTCAATCATTATAGAGCAGCATACTTCTTCAGATCAGATATTCAGTTCATATTTACCCTTTTACTTCAGACAGATGTTCGCCTCATTTCAGATCTAATCACTCCATAAACAGATCTAGCAGATACAAATACATTTCAGATCTAGATATCCCGCTTCATAATTTCTTCATAGGTGCATCATAGATTCATATCTATCATCAAACCTTTACCCTTTCCATACAGATATACTTCACAGAGAAGTATTCATTCAAGCTCAGACATCTTGCTCTCACAATCACCATTTGCATAATGAATTTCTTCTCCTTATATAGGTTTACCCTTTTTCAATACCATGAGCCCCTTTTTCAATACCATGAGCCAAAACCACATTACATTCGATGGTATTCCTGGACGGGTTTAATTAGGCGAATCATTACCCAATACAATGGGTCAATACCATGGTGGTTACCCCTGGTTTTGCACTTTTTGAGCACTTTTTCCCATACGCGACCTGGAACGTTTATTCCCGCGTGCATACGCGACTTCCCTTAGGAAAATCCGCATATACCTAGAGACATACTCTTTTCATCATAATTTGAGCACATTCTGAAATCCTTTCTTCATTGCCTTCTGTAAACACTGTAGATACATCAGATTTAGTTCATCAACCCATATTCTATCAAGCACAACTTCATCAAGTAAGTTGCCATCCTCTTCAGCAAGAGGGTTGTCATTCAAGGACAACACTCAGCATCATATTGTAAACAAACATCATATCATATCAGAATTACGTCATTTACCAAGTCCATCAAGTCCAGAATAACTTCATCAGGTGGTTTGTCATCAAGGACAACACATGTCAATAGTCGCATGTCTTCATCTTCATTTAGTGGGTTGCCATCAAGGACAACACTCTGCATCATATTTCCAACAATCTCCCCCTTTGGACTTGATGGCAACCATGATGGTGTTTGGTTACCACAGCAGATAGATATCATGTCACTCTCCCAAATATGTCACTCTCCCAAACATTTGACATCATTATCTTCTCTTCATTCATTCAAACACCATGTCACTCTCCCCCTTTGACATCAAGGGAAAAGGGCGGATCAAAAACCAACACTCTCCCCCTTTTCTCCTCATGTGGAAGAAACATTCTGCAGATCTGATATGTGCTGAAGTGGCCAAGCTCCCCCTGAGTTCATGCTGAATCTTCAAATATATTTGTCAATGAAGTACATGACTCTATGAACTTCCTATCACCAAAGACCCATACTTACATCAAACATCCAACCAAGTGGATTTAAGAGACTGAAACTTTGCTATCAACCAAGTGGATTTACAAAAAGACTCAAGTACCCAACCAAGTGGGTTTACAAAATTGACAAGTCCTTACATGACTGAATATTACAATTTTACAACATGAGTCTCAACAAGACCTTTTCATCAAACTACAAATATGACTTTTAAGACCAACACCAGAAGGTCCTCAAGAAAGAGAACATATTTTCAGAACCATCATAATGCCAACACTACATTATACTCAGCAAAGCTAATGCTCCCCCTGAATATGTGCAACCAAGCAATCTTTCCAAAAGACTAAGGCTCCCCCTTAGTTTGTGCATCCTGAAAGCTTCCACCAACAAATCATCAAGGTATCTTCATCAAAACAATAGAAACAGAATTATGAGAACTGGAACACCACCAGATACTAACAAGATTGTGAGATACCAACAAAGATCACAAATTTTACAAGTTTAAGAGAGCCGAACTAACCAAAATTTTGGTGAACCAAACATACGCGGTTTTCTCGTGTGAGCTCGCGTATATACGCGACTGTGTTTCGGGAAACCCGCGTATCCCGAGCCATCTTCTAAATTTCAACCAGATCTGATTCTCTGTGAGGCAAAGACAGTGTTCAGCTTCTTTCTGAGACATTTGAATGCTTCCCTGGACTACAGATAGATAGAACCGTGTAGTTGTGTCTTCAAGCGTCATCCAATGGTTGTAGCATCAGCACAATAGTAACCAAGCCTTCAGATTCTTTGTAGCATCAATACAATCTTTCCAAGAGAGATTCTCATATCAGAACAACATCTTTACATAGGTGTCAAGAAATCATCCATGTGGTCCAACATCACCACGATCTTCAAAATATAACATGAAGTAACATATGTAGGCAAAAGATCTCTCAACCATAGTAACAAACTCTGCATGATTTATTTCTGAATCAAATGACATCCTACTCATCCATGTGTGAGTACAAAAGATACTTATCAGCAACCAGGGCTCAAAATGAGACTGGTAAGCCAACCATGTATACAGTCATCATCATTTGAGCATGAGTATCACAAAAAAACCAAAGAATAAGCAAACATATTGCCAACAATGCAATCATTAGTATTCAACTCCGCTGCCTCCCCAAACCAAAGGTTTTCCTTAGCTTGTGCAATCAAGCACCTTCAACAAACAAGTCATCAAGAACAATCTCCTCGCATGATCCGTCTCTACTCCCGAATTATAAGACTTTCATCTCAACAACGAATGCTCTTCATCATAAAGCAACCAAAGCCCATCCAAAATCTTCAACACAAGAGCCCATGTATCATTTCACAGATTATGATATAACCAGAATGATGTTAACAAAGGCAATCATCAAGAAATGACTGATGCTCCCCCGGACCTTCCATCAGATTCTGGGCCATCGTATAAATTTTTCTTATCATCAATGCATACGCGGGTCAAGCGATTCGGAACCCGTATATAATGAATCTCGAGCCTATATAGAACCCGTGTATGGAAAGTGAAATATAGAAAATTTCACACCTTCATCTCCTCCTGCAAATTTACCTTCTGTTCCTGTCTTTTCTTCACACCAGATGCACTGTCAGAAATACATATAACCAGAATAATCAAATCAACCATGAGAGACATCATACATGGCTCCCCCTGTGACGATACATTACTAAATCTCATAATGTATCCCACATCATTCATGCAGTCAATCAGAGAAGTAAGCTTCAGAAGCGGATGACTGCAGTAGGGTCTGAATTCCCTACGTTTTTGATCGGTCCTCCTTCTTCTTCCAGATTTGTTTGAACTGTCTATTTGTGTGCTGGAAGTTATCCAATTTCTCATATCTGTTCAACCTGCATTCTTTTTCTACATGTCCATACTTGTTACAAGAATAACATCTCATGTGTCCAGAGAAATAAGCATAAGAGTCATAATGAGTATTTCTAATCTTCCTCCTTTTACAATCAGCTGCTTTATGTCCATACTTGTTACATGAAAAACCATATCCCTTGAAGAAACCAGAGTACCTTTCTATGTAGGAACTGTTTGATTGAGGCTGAAATGATCTGCTCCTGCAATTTGCTGCAACATGCCCATAATTATGAAATTTGAAACATTCAACATTATTGAATGATTTCTTTTGAGATTTCATCATTGTTGATTGACCTTTTGTCTCTTTCAACACTTCAGGTTTTGCATTGACTACCTCTGAATTTTTAGCACTTCCTTGTGAGCTAGATTCACCTTTAATAGTTTCATGGAAACCAAGACCAAGTTTGATAGCAGGAGACCTTTGATTACTCAGAATATTGTCCAAAATATTAGTACTATCTTGAAACCTCAAAAGTCTAACCTTTTCTTCTAATTTACCTTTGAGAATGTTTACCTCAACCTCCAAGGCTTGACATTGCTTTGTCATGCTTTCTTCTTTCCTTCTTCCATCTTCTACTTGATCCTTCAAATTTAGAATCTCTTCTTTGAACCAATTTTTGTTTACTTCACATGTTTGTTGCAGCTCTTCATTCTTCTTCTTCGATGCTTTGAGATCTTCTTTCAGAGATATGTTTTCTGCTTCAAGTCCTGCATTCTTCTTATTTGATTTATCCAGGTCTTCTTTGAGGGAAATGATTTCTGCTTCGAGTCCTTTCTTTTCAAATGATTGTAGAGGTTCCTCACTCTTCTTACTTGATGCTTCAAGTTTTGCTTGTAGAGAGATGATTCCAGCTTCAAGACTTTCATTCTTCCTTTTTTATTTTTCCAGATCTGTTTTTAGAGAAACGTTTTTTGCTTTAAGTCCTTCATTCTTCTTATTTGATTCTTCAAGATCTGCTTGCAGAGAGATGATTCCAGCTTCATATCCTTTACTTCGACTGTATACATCATCGAACATCCTTTTCAGTCTAAATATCAAAGATTTGTTAGCAGATTCCTTCTCATTAAATTTTCTTTGTTGATCTTTGATAACTTCTTCTAGATCCACAACTTTTCTCTCACTATCTTCATCATTGTTTGCACCAATAAGAAAATTAGGACCCCAATCACTATCAGATTCATTTTTTTCAAATTCAACTATCTCCTTACTTTGAGTAGCCTTCTTCTTTGCCATGAGCACTTGTAGAGCTTGGTCATAATCTTCTTCATCTTCACTTTCACTATCATAATCTTTGCATATACAGTTAAGTAAAATACAAGAACAATGATTAATACCTGTTTCGTCTTCTATACATCATTTCTGAGGCTTCTTCTTTCCTTGAGTAACCTTCTTCTTTTGCTTCTTTCCCATTGCGATGGATCTCCTTCAAGCGATCAAGCTTCTGCAGAAGAACCTGCTCTGATTCCAATTGTTGGGAAAAATACTGAGAGGGGGGGGTGAATCAGTATTTACTGCATATTCAAAACTTTTTACTTTTCTTTACTTCAAAACCCATACGCTACTTTCCTGAAGCAGACTCGCGTATATACGCGGATACCCTTTATTAAACTCGCGTATACACAGAGAACTAATTATGTCATTAATTCTTCACTTAAACCATTCCATCATTTATTCATCAGATATTCAATAAACAGTAAGAACAGAATAAACCATCACACAAAGCATCACACATGAACACCAGGATTTTTAGGTGGAAACCCAAGTCGGGAGAAAACCACCGCTGCAGTTGCTCAGCCTTCAATATTTTATTATAGAGAAAACATCTTACAACATATGTGATGGCGCAGACTTGACCAGCACGCAGGCACCCACCTGCGCTCGTTTACCAGCCTCTCCTGGAAGGGAGCTCCAACCCCCTGACTCGTTTACCAGCCTCTCCTGGAAGGGAGCCACGACCCCCCGATCTCGTTTACCAGCCTCACCTGGAAGGGAGCTACAACCCCCTGACTGAAGGCTACAACCCTCAGCACCACCTTGGACCACGTTTCATCAATTTTCACACTGGATCCAACAACTTCAATATAACAATACTTGTAGGCCACGTTTCATCATATTTTCAGACCGGACCCTTTCCATACTTTTAAGCACAAACATACATCACCAACAGATACTTATCAACACAGATCAGATAACAGAAACACAGCAGAACAGATCAGATATTTCATACCCCTTGCTTCAGCAAACCCTAGTTTGCATACGCGCTTTCCCTTTACTGATGTCGCGTATATACACGCTTCCGTCCACACAAACCAGCGTATACCTCAGTGTATATTTCATTGCGCATACGCGCTTTCACTTCAGCGAAGCCGCGTACATACGCGCTTCCTCCGCGTCGAAGTAGCGTATAGATCTTCAATTATTACAGAGCAGCATACTTCTTCAGATCAGATATTCAGTTCAGATTTACCCTTTCACTTTAGACAGATGTTCGCCTAGATGTTCGCCTCATCACAGATTTGAGCCTTCCATAAGCAGATCTAGTAGATACATTTCAGATCTAGATCCCTTTCTTCATCATTGGTGCATCATCCATTCAGATTTATCTTCAAGTGTAACCCTTTCATTCAGATCTACTTCAGAGAGAAGTATTCATTCAAGCTCAGACATCTTGCACCCACACTCATCATTTTCAGAATGAATTTCTTCTCCTTATATATGTTTACCCTTTGTCAATACCATGAGCCCATTTTTCAATACCATGGACCAAAACAATACCATGAGCCCAAAACTACCTGGACGGGGTCAATTAGGCGGATCATTACCCAATACAATGGGTCAATACCATGGTGGTTACCCTTGGTTTTTCACTTTTTGAGCGCTTTAGCCCATACGCGACTTGGCACGTTCTTTTCCGTGTGCATACGCGACTTCCCCTAGGCCAATCCGCGTATACCTAGAGACATACTCTTTTTCATCATTTTGAGTAAATTCTGAAATCCTTTCTTTATTGCCTTCTATAAATACTGTAGATACATCAGATTTAGTTCATCAACCCATATTCTATCAAGCACAACTTCATCAAGTAAGTTGCCATCCTCTTCATCAAGAGGGTTGTCATTCAAAGACAACATTCAGCATCATATTTTCAACAAACATCATATCATATCAGAATTACATCATTTACCAAGTCCATCAAGTCAAGGATAACTTCACCAGGTGGATTGACATCAAGGACAACACATGTCAACAGTCGTATGTCTTCATCTTCATTCAGTGGGTTGCCATCAAGGACAACACTCTGCATCATATTTCCAACAATCTCCCCCTTTGGACTTGATGGCAACCACGATGGTGTTTGGTTACCACAGCAGATAGATACCATGTCACTCTCCCAAATATTTGGCATCATTATCTTCTCTTCATTCAAACACCATGTCACTCTCCCCCTTTGACATCAAGGGCAAAGGGAAAATCAAAAACCAACACTCTCCCCCTTTTCTCCTCATGTGGAAGAAACATTCTGCAGATCTGATATGTGCTGAAGTGGCCAAGCTCCCCCTGAGTTCATGCTGAATCTTCAAACATATTTGACAATGAAGTACATGACTCTATGAACTTCCTATCACCAAAGACTCATACTTACATCAATTATCCATCCAAGTGGATTTACATATGAGACTCAACTACCCAACCAAGTGGGTTTACAAATTTGACTCAGCTACCCAACCAAGTGGGTTTACAAAATTGACAAGTCCTTACATGACTGGATATTACAATTTTACAACATGAGTCTCAACAAGAGCTTTTCATCAAACTACAGATATAACTTTTAATACCAACACTAGAAAGTCCTCAAGAAAGAGAACATATTTCAGAACCATCATAATTCCAACACTGCATTATACTCATCAAAGCTAATGCTCCCCCTGAATCTGTGCAACCAAGCAATCTTTCCAAATGACTAAGGCTCCCCCTTAGTTTGTGCATCCTGAAAACTTCCACCAACAAATCATCAAGGCATCTTCATCAAAACATTGGAAATAGAATTATGAGAACTGGAACACCACCAGAGATACCAAACAAAGACGTAGATACTAACAAGACTGGCAGTTTATGTCAAGAGAGTCGAACCAACCAAAATTTAACCAAACATACGTGGTCAGGCAGAACTCGCGTATATACGCGATCGTTTTCAAAAAACCTCGTATCCAATGCCATTCTTCAAATTTCAACCGTATCTAATTCTCTAGAAGGCAAAGACAAGAAACCCGCCTTCTTTATGAGATATTTATGCTTCCCTGGACTACGTATAGATAGAACAGCAAGGTAGTGGTGTCTTCAAGTCGTCATCCAATGGTTGTAGCATCAAGACAATAGTAAATTCAAGCTTCGCATTCTTTGCGTATCAATACAATCTTTTCCAAGAGAGATTCTCATATCAAAACATCTTCACATAGGTGTCAAGCAATTATCCATGTGGTCCAACATCACCATGATCTTCAAGATTTAACATGAAGTAACATATGTAGTCAAAAGATCTCTCAACCATAGTAACAAACTCTGCATGATTTATTTCTGAATCAAATGACATCCAACTCATCCATGTGTGAGTACAAAAGATACTTATCAGCAACCAGGGCTCAAAAACTCATCATAATAAACCATGTACCAAGTCATCATTATTTAAGCATGAGTATCACAAAAACCAAAGAATAAGCAGTCATATTGCCAATAATGCAATCATTAGTATTCAACCTGCTGCTCCCCCTAAACCAGTGCTCTTCCTTAGCTTGTGCAATCTGAAGCACCTTCAACAGCAAGTCATCAGCAACAATCTCTGCATGATCTGTCCTCATCTCTGAATTATAAGACTTTCATCTCAACAACGAATGCTCTTCATCATAAAGAAACCAGGATTCATCCATAATCTTCAACACAAGAACCCATGTATCATTTCATTATCATGAGTATAACCAGAATGATGCTAACAGTGAAATCATCAGCAGTCAGACTGATGCTCCCCTTGGACCTCTGCTCCAGATCTTCAGCTATCAGATAAATTTTCTTATCATCAATGCATACGCGGCTATGTCATCTAGAACTGACGTATATACGCAACTTTGTTTCATAGAACCCGCGTATGGAAAGTGAAATATAGAAAATTTCACACCTTCATCTCCTCCTGCAAATTTACCTTCTGTTCCTGTCTTTTCTTCACACCAGATGCACTGTCAGAAATACATATAACCAGAATAATCAAATCAACCATGAGAGACATCATACATTGCTCCCCTTGTGACGATACATTACTAAATCTCATAATGTATCCCACATCATTCATGCAGTCAATCAGAGAAGTAAGCTTCAGAAGCGGATGACTGCAGTAGGGTCAAAATTCCCTACGTTTCTGATCGGTCCTCCATCTTTTTCCAGATTTGTTTGAACTTTCTATTTGTGTGCTGGAAGTTATCCAATTTCTCATATCTGTTCAACATGCATTCCTTTTCTACATGTCCATACTTGTTACAAGAATAACATCTCATATGTCCAGAGAAATAAGCATAAGAGTCATAATAAGTATTTCTAATCTTCCTCCTTTTACAATCAGCTGCTTTATGTCCATACTTGTTACATGAGAAAAAATATCCCTTGAAGAAACCAGAGTACCTTTCTATGTAGGAACTGTTTGTTTGTGGCTGAAATGATCTGCTCCTGCAATTTGCTGCAACATGCCCATAATTATGACATTTGAAACATTCAACATTATTGAATGATTTCCTTTGAGATTTCATCATTGTTGGTTGACCTTTTGTTTCTTTCAACACTTCAGGTTTTGCATTGACTACCTCTGAATTTTTAGCACTTCCTTGTGAGCTAGATTCACCTTTAATAGTTTCATGGAAACCAAGAACAAGTTTGATAGAAGGAGACCTTTGACTACTAAGAATATTATCCAGAATCTTAGTACTATCTTGAAACCTCAAAAGTCTAACCTTTTCTTCTAATTTATCTTTGAGAAAGTTTACCTCAACCTCCAAGGCTTGACATTGCTTTGTCATGCTTTCTTCTTTCCTTCTTCCATCTTCTACTTGATCCTTCAGATTTAGAATCTCTTCTTTCAACCAATTTTCATTTACTTCACATGTTTGTTGCAGCTCTTCATTCTTCTTCTTCGATTCTTTCAGATCTTCTTTCAGAGATATGTTTTCTGCTTCAAGTCCTGCATTCTTCTTATTTGATTTATCCATGTCTTCTTTGAGGGAAATGATTTCTGCTTCAATTCCTTCCTTTTCAAATGATTGTAGAGGTTCCTCACTCTTCTTACTTGATGCTTCAATTTTTGCTTGTAGCGAGATTATTCCAGCTTCAAGACTTTCATTCTTCCTTTTTGATTTTTCCAGATCTGTTTTTAGAGAAACGTTTTCTGCTTTAAGTCCTTCATTCTTCTTATTTGATTCTTCAAGATCTGCTTGCAGAGAGATGATTCCAGCTTCATATCCTTTACTTCGACTGTATACATCATCGAACATCCTTTTCAGTCTAAATATCAAAGCTTTGTTAGCAGATTCCTTCTCATTAAATATTCTTTGTTGATCTTTGATAACTTCTTCTAGATCCACAACTTTACTCTCACTTTCTTCATCATTGTTTGCACCAATAAGAAAATTAGGACCCCAATCACTATCAGATTCATTTTTGTCAAATTCAGCTATCTCCTTACTTTGAGTAGCTTTCTTCTTTGCCATGAGCAGTTGTAGAGCTTGGTCAGAATCTTCTTCATCTTCACTTTCACTATCATAATATTTGCATATACAGTTAAGTAAAATACAAGAACAATGATTAATACCTGTTTCATCTTCTATACATGATTTCCGAGGCTTCTTCTTTCCTTGAGTGACCTTCTTCTTTTGCTTCTTTCCCATTGCGACGAATCTCCTTCAAGCGATCAAGCTTCTGCAGAAGGACCACGCTTTGATACCAATTGTTGGGAAAAATACTGAGAGGGGGGGGGGGGTGGGGGTGAATCAGTATTTACTGCATATTCAAAAAATTTTACTTTTTCATTCCTTAAAACCCATACGCTACTTTGATGAAGCCAAGCAGCGTATACACGCGGATATCCTTCATAAAACTCGCGTATACACAGAGATCTAATTATGCCATTAGTTCTTCACTTATATCATTCCATCATTCATTCATTAGATGTTCTATAAACAATAAACATGTGCAGTAAGAACAGAATGAACCATCACACAAAGCATCACACATGAACACCAGGATTTTTAGGTGGAAACCCAAGTCGGGAGAAAACCACCGCTGCAGTTGCTCAGCCTTCAATATTTTATTATAGAGAAAACATCTTACAACATATGTGCTGGCGCAGACTTGACCAGCACGCAGGCACCCACCTGCGCTCGTTTACCAGCCTCTCCTGGAAGGGAGCTACGACCCCCCGACTCGTTTACCAGCCTCTCCTGGAAGGGAGCTACGACCCCCCGATCTCGTTTACCAGCCTCACCTGGAAGGGAGCTACAACCCCCTGACTGAAGGCTACAACCTTCAGCACCACCTTGGACCACGTTTCATCAATTTTCACACTGGATCCAACAACTTCAATAGAACAACACTTGCAGGCCACATTTCATCATATTTCCAGACTGGACCCTTTCCAAACTTTTAAGCACAAACATACATCACCAACAGATACTTAACAACACAGATCAGATAGCAGAAACACAGCAGAACATATCAGATATTTCATACCCTTTGCTTCAGCAAACCCTAGTTTGCATACGCGCTTTCACTTCACTGATGTCGCGTATATACGCGCTTCCGTCCACACAAACCAGCGTATACCTCAGTGTATATTTTATTGCGCATACGCGCTTTCTCTTCGCTGAAGCCGCGCATATACGCGCTTCCTCCGCGGCGAAGTAGCGTATAGATCTTCAATCATTACAGAGCAGCATACTTCATCAGATCAGATATTCAGTTCAGATCTACCCTTTTGCTTCAGACAGATGTTCGCCTAGATGCTCGCCTCATCACAGATCTAAGCACTCCATAAACAGATCTAGCAAATACAAGTACATTTCAGATCTAGAGATCCCGCTTCATCATTTCTTCATAAGTGCATCATAGATTCAGATCTATCATCAAACCTTTACCCTTTCCATACAGATATACTTCACAGAGAAGTATTCATTCAAGCTCAGACCTCTTGCTCCCACACTCATCTGTTGCATAATGAATTTCTTCTCCTTATATAGGTTTACCCTTTTTCAATACCATGAGCCCCTTTTTCAATACCATGAGCCAAAACCACATTACATTCGATGGTATTCCTGGACGGGTTTAATTAGGCGAATCATTACCCAATACAATGGGTCAATACCATGGTGGTTACCCCTGGTTTTGCACTTTTTGAGCGCTTTTGCCCATACGCGACTTGGAACGTTTATTCCCGCGTGCATACGCGACTTCCCTTAGACAAATCCGTGTATACCTAGAGACATACTCTTTTCATCATACTTTGAGCACATTCTGAAATCCTTTCTTCATTGCCTTCTATAAACATTGTAGATACATCAGATTTAGTTCATCAACCCATATTCTATCAAGCACAACTTCATCAAGTAAGTTTCCATCCTCTTCATCAAGAGGGTTGTCATTCAAGGACAACACTCAGCATCATATTGTCAACAAACATCATATCATATCAGAATTACATCATTTACCAAGTCCATCAAGCCCAGAATAACTTCATCAGGTGGTTTGTCATCAAGGACAACACATGTCAATAGTCGCATGTCTTCATCTTCATTTAGTGGGTTGCCATCAAGGACAACACTCTGCATCATATTTCCAAAACTGAAAAGTGCGACCTGTCAGAGAAAGGAATTTCAATGTTGTTTTTGGCTGTGTTAGGGTCCCGTGATTTGGCCGATTGGCTAGCCAAATGATGATGTAACATCAAACCAAGCTTTGGAGCCCGAGGACCTCTCCTTATTGGACTCAGAGAGGGCTCTCTCTATAAGTGTAAAAGATGTCGGTGTGTTTACTTGCGATGTTCTGATATTAGGCTAGTTATGAAGTGTGTTTTTGGTTTTTTAGTTTTTAAGTTTACGAGGGATGGAACTGATCAAATACATAAACTGGATAACAAGATGTAGATAAATTGGGCTATGGGGTCAAACAGATCAAGGAAGCTATGAAGTGATGATGTAAAGCTGTTGTAGGGCCGATTTGATTCACAATAGAAGGGATCTCTGGGCAAAATGGATTAAATGAACAATAAGTTGGTGAAAGACAAGGGATTTCAAGTGCAAACTAGTTAATAGCAGACATAAACATGTAATAGCAAGTCATTAATCATGCTAGGAATAACTATAAGCTAATCAATACATAGAAATCAAACATTCCAGCCATACATAGAGGTATAAGACCCTCTAACTTCGGGAAATGGCTATCAGACTTTGGGGAAAACACATGAGACAAACTAACAACTCATAAACTACGCCGGAACGCCTAGACATAGTCTCTAAGTCATTGGGCACTTGGACAAACAAGTTTTCATAGTTTTAGGCAAAGGGCTAGATCGGGACTAGGCCTCCTTGGTTCAACAAAATGATCAACAAATCAGTCAAAGAGAAAGTTTTATGGACTGAACTATGGGAAACTGATAGGTAGGTAGGGCAAACCATACATCCTACTCAACATACATAGAACTGATGAATAAAACTTAGCAACAATACCTTAGGTTACTAAAGAGCAGCTAAGAATTCTTTAGCATAACTAAGGGAGAAGAAAACATCAAGCTATGAAGATTCAGGGATTTTGAGGTGCCTCCATGGGCATATCTCATAATCAATCTTTACTGATCTATAGCAGCAATAAATATGAATTATGAGTGAAAACTAGAAGACAAAACACATTAAGAAGCACTATACCATTCTACCATGTCAAGGAATCCATCAACAATCCTTCATCATTCTTCAAAAGCATCCAAGAGGCAGTCCAAAAATCATAACTCAAGTGTATTCTTCAAAGCTCATATGACCAATGTATTAATTTTTCTCTCAAGTTCAGCCTCTGATTTACAATGAGAACCATGGAATAAATAGGCTTGAGGAAGGAAAACCTCATGGAGCAACTAGCTATCCCATTGGCCAAGTCAAAATATCTAAACTTGTCCTTGAGGCTTTGCAAAGCCCAAGGCACAAAATATCCCATAAAATATCTAAAAAACTGCTAAAAACTGAAATTATATTGACTTTACATCATTTCCCAATGATAAAAATAGCTTAACGCACATTTGGGAAAAGCAGATTTTTGGAGTTCAAAAATTACAAAAATACTTCATATTTATGCCTGAAAAAGGTCCCCTGACTTGCTGGATGCAAATGGAAGCCTTCCCGATGTCGAAATGAGGCTCATGATGGCCCGTTGGAAATCTCTCTGTGTCTTCTTTCCGGCGCAAGTGGAATCACCTCAATCTGATCTCTGAAAGTCCCTCAAAACTGTACCTGTGCGCAAAAACCCAGAAAATAGCAGACTGCTGATATGGCGGGCAGAATGTGCAAAATGAGGTTGTTTTTCGCCAATTTGAGGGGGTGAATGATCTTCAAATGCCCTGAAAATCGCTGGAGACCTGCTCATGGAATTATGGCATCCATTGGTATCATCCTCCTCCCTTGAGAAATCATCAAACTGAAATGGCGAATTTATGAGTTTTTGGCAAAAAACCCAAAAATGCCAAAAAACAAAAAGTTTCCGAAACAAGCCCAAAATTGGCATGCATGACCCTCAAGGGTCCATAGAAACATGCTCCGAAGCTGAAGCCAAAATATCAAGGGCTGATATGCTTTTTGCTTCCTTCCGTGCTAGGCGCCTCTCCTTCAATCTCTTCAATTTCTCTTGTGCTACCTTTAATTTTCGCCTGCCAAATTGATTTAGCTTCTGAAAGTGAAGAGTCCTCTTTCTCTGTAGCTCAAGATCCCTGTTTGCCTTCTCAAGCTTTGTTTCCAAATGCTGGTTAGCCCTCTCAAGCCATGCTTCCTTGTTTTCCTCAATTTCCTGCTCAAAGAGGGTAGTGAGAGGAAAGGCTTCGAATTGAGCTTGTTCTTCTGCTCTCTGTTTCTCCAAGGCTCTTCTAAGCCCGATGGTCCTAGGCCTCTTTCGCCTAGGCTGGTCTTCCTCCTCTTCATCATCAAACTCGCCAATGAGCTCTTCAATTCTTACTTGCGCTTTTTCTGCCTCTTTCTTATACTTGATCGCCCTTGCCTCATGAATGGCTGCATGATACTTCATTTGTTTGTTTTCAACCTCCAAGAAATGGTTGAAATTCCTCGCCCTTTGAAGGTCTTCTTGTAACACCTCAATTTGCCCTTCTTTGTGAATGAGGAGGTTTTCAAGGATGTGGGCCTCGTTATCACTGTCATCGCTTGGGATAGGGATGACAGCTGATTTACCTCCATGCTTGGCACTTTCTCCAACGATGCTTTTGCCTTTGAATGCCAATCTAGCGCTTTTTCTCCTTGGCAAGCTAGAAGTTGTCTTTTTGGGAAATTTTCTCTTTTTAGGAACAGTTTTGGTCACTGTTTGGATGGCAGCCTTAGCTTGCTGTTCTTCATCAATGTTTTGTCCAATTTGTGTTTCAAAAGGCGCTTCAATTGTTTGCCCAACTTGCTGCTCCTCAACTGCTGTATGCTGCTGTTCCTCTTCTTGTATCTGCTGCTGACCTTCAAATTCTAGCTGCTGCTGCCCACTGCCTTCTAGCTGCTGTTGTCCCTCAAAATCTGGCTGCTGTCCCTCTTCCTGTACCTGCTGACTTGGCTGCCCAGTGGTCATCTTGAGTTTTTTAGGGGTAGGCCTACTAGACAAAGGCACTGGGCGATGGGCAGGCTGAGTAGGAGAAACATGAACAGGAGGTATAGTGGCGAAATCTGCATGGCTAATGAATGAATCCCATGAAACCCCTTTCTTCTCCAGCTGGTGTAAGAAGATAATCTTGATCAAGGAATGATGAAAGAGAGAAGGAATGTGCTGAGGTGGAGCCTTCTTTTGGACAGTAGCTGCCATTTTCTCTATGCTTTTGGACAAAAAGTATGGAAGGTTTAATTGCCTGCTTCTGGTAAAATGCATCAACAAGTGAACATGATAGGCAAAAATTTGGCTAAACCTCCCTTCACAAGTGAAATATCTCATTATGGCTTTCATCAGCGGAGCATAACTGTCAAGAAGATAGGAGAAGGGGAAAATAGCAGTGATGGTTTCCCTATGTTCAGGTTTGATGAAAGGTTTATAATCCTCTAGATCAAGATGAGCTTGTTTAAACCACTTTTCACCATGATGCGAGATCTTGGTAGCCTTGGATACATACCTTGGGGAGATTTTGAAGTCAAGACCCGCTAACTGGAAGTGTTTGTCCTTGAATCTCAAAGCGCACAAATGTGTAAGTGGCGAAAAACTCTTGACTTCTTCTATCCTCTGGCAGAAATCAAGACAGCCTACCTCATGGAAATTGAAAAGCACTGATGGGTGAGCATTGATTTCTTCTATGGAGATAGGCTCATATCTCTTATGTGGACCGCTTTTGTGATCTCGTTTTGGAGGCATTCTGACTTGAACAAGCTTTGGAAGAGGCAAACTGCCTTTACTGTAAGAAACTGCTCTGCTGGATTGAGACTAGTCACTTGACTGTTTAGACAGATTAAACAATGTGTTTTGGATGAAATGCAACAATTTTTCTTTGAATAAACCACCTCTGTACTTCTTAAAAAACAGCCCTCCAACTCTGGACGCACTTCAGCCAGGCAAAATTTTTAACAATGGTACCATGTGTAAAAGATGGGATAACTGCTTTGTAGATTCCCTGTGCACAGTTTTGAACAATCACCCCTCTTGTGAATTTGTTAGAGGCCAACCCACACTGGTATTTGTGTCTTCAAAACAAAACTCAAATGTTAAAACCCTGCTCTTTAGTACCTCTACCTCCAATGTTTAACTTCTCATCAACAAACTCTGCCCTTTTAATGTGATGTCACCTTTGGAAGCTCTCTGTCAACAAATCTTCAGAATAATACAATATAGTGCAAGGAAAAAGGCAGACCTAGTTTAGGTGTAAAATCAATGCATAGTGCTTTTAGGAAACACACCCTTTCTTGTGGGTTCAAAAGATCTATCAATACATCTATGCTTCTGTCTCCGATGTTAGAGTTCAACCATCAAAAACCTCTGCCCTCAGTGTTCTGTTCACCTTTGTAAAATCTCTGTTCAACAATTCTTCACAGTAGTGACAAAATACAGTGAAACAGGGGGGCAGTTTGCTAAAAGGTGTGCTTGTGAGAGAATGCCAACAGTCACTCTGTTCCTTGAAATCTTTGATGTTAACCAACATACCAAAACTCCTTGCTCAAGGAGGCTTTCAACCATTAAAACCTTACCCTGTATAAGTGTGCCACCCTCCAATAATTTGTATTTCTAGCAAACCATCCTACATATGTCTAGACAGTAAAAACACAGGGCTGGGGTAAAATGACAGAGCTTTAGGAGACTAACAAGATTTTAGATAGAGATTACCAGAGTTTTCTCTTTCAAAACAATAAAAATGTCAAAACCCCCTCACTGAGTGCACTTCACTGTTTTAGTAGTGTGGAAATGTTTGGATGATAGTGTGAAAGGTTCTTCATTAGAATTAGGTCTGTATTTCTGCAACGAAACCTCCCTTTAATCAAAACACTGCTTTTTACAGGAAAATTTCTGCCCTTTGATTTATTTGAAGATGACACAAGCTGTCCTTAATCTCAAACCCAGTATTTCTCTGTATGTGTTCTTCGAATAACAACTTAGCCCTTACTTTGGATGTAAAATAACTCTGTTTAAAAATATAAACTCTGTTTCTTCATAACAATTTTCCTCTGTCTTTTAGGTGCCTCCCTTTGGAATTTCAGTCAGCAAACTTTTGAAGTCGAAGGGGAATGATGCGAAAATACCTTGATTTTTGGTGAAACACCGGTTTTGGAAGGCTGAAGAATCGCTGAAGACGTTGGGCACTTGCGCGGCATCCTTTGGAGAAAACACGTCGCACAGAAGGTGCTTGTCGGGTCGGCCTGTCGTGTGGTCGGGCGGCCTTGTACAGGCGCGTCGCGCCAACGTACAGGCACGTCGCACCGACAAAGGTGGCCTTTGTAAATTTCTGCCCAGGCACGTCGCGCCAGAAACCAGGCACGTCGCGCAGCTTTTTCTCAGTGTAAACTTTTGAATTTTCGACCAGACTTCTTGCCTTGGTGCTAGGGAGACCAGATTTTGACTCTAGTTTTTTTTAAAAGTGAATTGCCACTCTCACACTTCAACCTTATATCGTTTTCAAAAAACACTCTCAACGGTCATTCTATTTTAAAAGGTAAAATAGAACTGTGGTTTGGTTTTTTCTGCGGAGTTTTTGTTTTGAAAAACCTTTGATTCTTTTAACTTTGGTACGTTCAAAAATTTCTTTGGAGAGTTGCCATTCATTTGACCACATGTAGATCACGGACCTTAGCACAGGTGTAAGGTGGAGAACCTCCAGCTTTGTTCTTTGGGGGACCTTTCATCACCAACCTTTAGACCCTAAAAAAAAAATCTCCATAATCTTGGGGCTATTTTTTGCCACTGTGTTTAATGGTACAGGTACAAGTGGCTGCATCCTTTATGACCTGCAATGTTCTCCAAAGAGGGGCATTTTTTTACTATAATCCTCTGCTTGACAACTCATTATGCCACATCTCTGCCACTGTTTATTTAATACTGTATCTTTGTGCTAAGTCTGCCCTTTGGAATGATGACAACTGTGTTTGTTTTAAGACATATAAACAGTGGCAACTCATCAAAACCAACTTCTTCTGCCTATTCATAAGATTTGAATACCATTTGCCTCCTCCATCTGAAAAGACAAGCTTGTAAAATATGAAAACAGGGCTCTTTGATACACATTCATTATTTTTCTTTGATCAGTGTGTTAACCTCTTTTTGTCAATAGAACCATTTCATAACTGAACTATGTTCACTGTTTTCCTCTCTTGGCGATTTTTAGCAAGGAAGTGCCATTCATAATGCGCCAGAAATTTGAAAGCTTTGAACACCTATTTCTTGAAAAGCGCTTCTTTGGATCCTTGGCATGTGATATTGTTTTGTTGCTTGAACCTTTCCCTCAAGGAAAAGTCTTCTTTTTGGTATCAATGGCACACATATATTCAATATTTTCTTTTTCCTACTGCAGGTATAGTCTGACAGATGGATCTTTGAAGAGGGAAAACAATCCTTTGCATCATAAACAGTAACACTTACCTGTGCAATGACTCCTTTATTCAATTTCTTTGTGTCCTTTCTCTGCACTTTTTAGACCCATCAGTTTTCAACAACCTGCAATGACTTTGGCCATCTGCTCATATATGGAGGAGGCTCTTCATCAGGTAAAGTATCTGAAGGATTTTTGACAACTCTGTTTGACACAGCCTTTCTCTGAATGTGATGGTAAGTAAACCACTTGAAAGACACCAATCTTAGCATCTTTAAATGCAAGCATCACTGTGTTTTTAGAAGAAACCTTAATCACAGTGACACTGTTTCCCTGTACTGTTCTAGGGGTGACTGAGATATTTATCATTTGGCTTGGTCATCTCATGACAGGTTACTTGACAAAAAATCTTTGTGACTAGGAAGGTCAATGCTTTTTGAAAAACCAAGGACTTTCCATCTGCCTGTGTAATGGCATTGGTTAACAGCATCTATTCCATTTGATCTTGGACAAAACAGGCTACTTAAGATTGGAATGTTTACTGATGACATGCTTTCTAAAGCTTCAACAATTCAAATGATTTGCAAGTTTGAAATGAGCTCCTTTATCAGAACAAACCCCCCTTTCCTTTGAACTAGCATATTTCCACTATATTCCTGTTATGATCATCAGTCACATTCATAAAACCTGGAGTCCATGTTTCATTGGTTTTAGTTCAAGTCAAACCTGGACTTTTGCAATCATCTAAGTCAATATTGGCCAGCGCCCTCTGCTTGTGGATGAAGGAGGCGCCCTAACCCTCTGCTTGTAAATGAAGGAGGTTCTGGGCCTTGACAATTTACCAGTTTGCTGAGACAGTGGTGTCCCTTCCTTACTGTGATTTTCATGCTGGAAAGAGCTGTAAAGTCTGGATGAGTAGCTTTCTGTTTTGCAGACATATCTCAGGCTCAAGTTACATTTAGAAGCAGCTGTTCCTCTAACTGTAAACTCAAACATTTACTCCATGAGATGAAATTATATTTCCTGCCTTTGTAGAAACCATAGAACACTGTGAAAAACCTAATAGTCAGCTTGAGATTGGGTTTTATGCAGTGCTGAGATCTAGGGGGTGTGAGTGGCGCGAATTAGGGCTGTTTGTCAATTTCATTTGCAAAGTGAGAGGTTAGTCATGGTAGGCCTGTTGCAGATGGAGGCTTTTTGGCTTTTTGGTGATTGCCAAGGGTGAAATGTCCTAAAGCGCCACTTCCTAACATAGGGGAGACTTTTGAAATAGATGTGGATTTGCTTTTTAAAGCTGATGGGCATATCAAGAAGGCTGAAGCTAGATAGGATTGTGATAATGAGGTTCTAATTTCGACATGGGCGAACTGAAAAGGTAGAAAGGCGAAAAAAGTTTTAGGAGGGTTTTCTGGATGACATATTGACATAAGGAAATCAGTTTCTAGAAAACTCAGTTGGAGATATAGTCATCACTAACATGTAAAAAATACTGATGGCTAACAGGCTGAGAGCTAGTATTTTTATGGTTGAGGGGCATAGGTTCCCCCAAGCATGTTGTTAGTATGAATTCTTTGTCGAAGCGTACGAAAAAGAACCACTTTAGCTACGCATAACTAATAGCCCTAACAACAATAAAGGCTGCAAAACATCTTCAGATCTGCAATTAGTAGTTAAAGTGCTGCAACAAACAGATCTATAAATGGAAAGACATTAAGCAGTAAAGTAAAGAGTTTGCTCCATGCATCCAACGGACAAGACAAGAACACGATTTTTTGAATGAATTTTTATATTACAGGGCACCTGGGAGGAAACAAGAAGGTGTATCCAGATCTCCTCAATGGGATGGGTTCTTTGTAGTCCTCATCACTTCAGATCTAAGCTTTCTCTCTCTTGTAGATGTAGAAAACCCAATGTAGAAGATAGAGCTCAATGGGAGCAAAATGGCGGAAAAATGAGACCAAGTGTATAGATCCAGAGTGATCTAATAGGCAACAAAAGGTGAAGAATGAAGGGGGAAACCCTCCTATTTATAACAAAATATTGGGTCCTTCTAGATCTTGGTGCATGATTAAAATAATGTTAATCACATCTAGATCCACCTCTATGGAATATTTTATTATTATTTGTTGGAGGGAAAGTGTGTTTGACTTGGGTCAAATCCCTTGATTAGTGAAAAATAAATAAATAAATGATTTATTTATCTTTTTAAGGAAGTGGTTGGGATATAATCAAGTAAATAATGATTTATTTGATTAATGATGGTTTGATTTGGTCATATTCAACAAGGAATATTATTTAAATAATTATTCCTAGAAAATAATAAGATAACTATGGGTGTATCTCATTAATTTCTTTGTCTTTGGGTTAAACATGACTGGGAATAATAATTAAATTATGGTTTAATTAATTATTCCTTTTGGGGTTTTCTTAATTAACATAGTGAAAGCAGTTTTACTTGGGGTAAAACTAGTCTTACGTGGTGTACTTGGGTCCATCTAATAATAAAAGGTTAGATGACCAAAAAATGGTGTAACACATGTTATGGTCATGCCAAATGTATTTTAGAAAATTGAAGTCTAAACACATTTTTATGATGTGGTTCGTCATTTTTTTATGTTATGGTTATCTTCTTTGGGAAGAATGGATATATGCAATTTTAGAAAGGGAATGGAGGATTACCAATCTCTTTTGGCACTGCATATATGAAGAAAATGGACTAAATTTATGGGTTCGCATACATGGTGTCACTATCCCAAAGCATGGATTTGGATATAATGAACTGGTTCTCACCTAGAAAACGCACAGGTTGGTCAACAACAATGTCGAGGGGACTAGGTTGTTGATGTAAGAGGAAGGAATGATGAGGGGTATCATCCCTAGAGTGATCTGAAGTGATATGGGACTCTATATTATTCTAAATGGGGAAGAATGATGGTACTAGAGTCGACATGACCAAATGCACTATGAGGGTTGTGGAGAATTTCTTCTCCTGGACTCTCAAATATGGGTGCCCCCTTACAAAAACATTATGTGTCAATATAATGACCACAATGTGTATGTGTTTCGAATGTATGGCTTCGATGTAAGGTGGGACGGATAAAGTCAGGGGTGGTAAATTCTTCCATAATGTCATCATCACAATAGAATATGGGGTGACCGGTGGAAGAAAGACCACCTGACGTGGCGAAGCTACCTAAATCATCATCATGAGAAATTAGGGTCACATGCGCAGTGCCACAGAGGGTGACCGAAAAAAAAGTAGATGAGGGATCCAATGATGTTGAGCCCAAGGTGATTGCTGAAGGGAGGTCAGGCGAAATAAAAGGGGAAGCTCCAGATGGGTCTTCCACCGTGGATCTCAAAGATGATGACAGGTAGAGCATAGTGGCCAATGACTCTGTCATCTTGACATCAGGAGGGGGGATGTCAATGGGAATGGATATGTCCTCTGGTTCTGCCGAAGCATAACGCACAAGTAAGGGAGAGGCAGACTCTTTGCGCTCGGCCTCGTATTGGCAAACTTCTGCTAGGGTGGTGTGGAAATAATCTAGGTAGGGACAGAGGTGAGAATAGTAGCCATGGAAATCACACAAAGCACAAGGATGATTTGTGCACAAATTATTTAGTTTCTTAGCTGAATCGGGTAAATTAACATGGACTTCTGGGATATCAGACTCAGGAAATGCTTCGTTAACCATGGGCTTGAGATGAGGCAATTTAGGACAATTATGGGTGGCATGAACGACAAAATCACACAAAGCACATGAAGGTGTACGCTTTGGAGGCTAAGGAGAAGCAGGGGTTTTCTAGGACGCCTTGTCCTTAGGTGCCTTTTTGTGGGATTTTCCCCCCTCACCCTAGGCTTTTGCAATAGGATTAGGTTCCTATTTAGATGGCTGAGGCACAGAAGCAAAGGGAGGGGTCATGGTGACCAGTTGGACCGGAGTCAAAGCCATATAAGGTTTTGGCTGACCAGGCAGGATAGTGGCTGGGGGATCAATGTACTGGACTGGGATCGCCAAGGTCATGTTAGGGAGAGATAAGGTAGCCATAACAGGAATCGAAAATACTCCAGGAGGGGGAGCAAGAAATGGTATCTGATTGGAGGGGTAATGGCCAGGCGGGATAGCTCCGATATGGTTAAGGTCAGGGGGAATTGTTCCATGGGGGTAGATAGGATCATGGACACTAGCTATAGACAAGGGTCCTTAAGGAGGGGGTCTTGAAGGCTGATTCGGAGTACTAGGAGCAGGTTGTAGAGGGTGGAGCTGCTGGCTAGTTGAACCGGTCTGTTTGAGGTCAGACCTAGACGATTGCATCATACAAACATTCGATGAGCTAGGGTTAGAGATGAGAGAAGGGAGACCAAGGATTGAACCATGAAAATAGGAATATTTATAGACTCTGGGTGAGACACTGGTCGGAGATTCTACTATTTGTTTATTGGCCATGGAAGAGATAATGGACTCAGGAGAGGTCTGAGACTTCGGTTCGTAATAGGTCAACTGATCGATGGTGACGATATTTCCATTGTGAGGAAAGCACATCTTACGGTGAATCACAGATGGGACAACAGACATTTCATAACTGTAGCTACGACCAAATAGAATTTTGTAGTCTAAGGGGGCATCAATGACTTCAATTTCAATACAAACAGTCTTGCCTGCAAGAGTAATAGGACAATTGTGGAACATTCCAAGGGGCTGAGAAGTGTGGCCATCCCACGCATGGAGAGTGATAGTGGAAGGGGCTAACTCATTCGATCTGAGCTTCTTCCAAATAGAAGCGTACATCACACAAGTGGATGTCGCCTCATCAATTTTACAACGGGAGACATTGGCATTCTAGATCTTGATAGGGATTTGGAAGGCGACAAATGCATTAAGGGGTGGATGCTCTAACTGGTCAACATCGAATACAATCAACCAATCATCTGAAGGAACCGTAATTACCATATTAGTTAGTATGGCTTTCCGTTGTGAAGTGCACAATTGGAGGACTTCCAACATTGACATGCTGGCAGGGGACTACGCCAAGTCATCTACTTTACTCTAGGAGTGGGCGACTTTACCAAAAGTAGCGTTTCAGCGTAATGATCCCTTGGAAATATTAGTATAAACCTCTATCTTAGGCTGAGAGATCAATAAAGGACCATTGGGTGTCGAAAGAGGCTTTGTGGGACCTAAATATGGGGGCTCAATAGCAGATGTAGTAAGGGGCTTGTTGTACTAACGGGACCGAGTCTGAAGGTTGAGATCAGCAGTATTGGGTTGGTCAGAGTTCATCATGAGGATCTGGTAATCAGAGGTACCAGATGGAGGAGGTTGAGCGGCCACCTAACTTTTAGGGGGTTGGGAAACCACATATCCTTAGTGGGGGAAAGGATTGGTAAACACATCCGGTTGAGTAGGGACAGCGTAGGGAGGAACTGAAGAAGAGGATTATTGTCCTCAAGGTGTTTCTTGAGCTTCCCAAAGTTGACGAATTTGAGGTAAATGTGGACAATAATGAGTATAGTGACCATGGACACCGTAACAAGAACAAGGCTTACTCGTGCGAAGAGGCCTATTCTAGTTGGGCTAATAGCCCTGTTGCTGGGTTGCAGTGTTAGATATATTATTGGGGATCATTTCCTAGATTACTTAGAGCTTGAGAAGGCATGGGAGGTGGAGATACTTGTTATGGAGGGGCTGGAGCACCTGGTTGCAGATACATATAATAAGGAGGTGGAGCAACATTGGGGTAAACAGTCTGGGAAAAATCAGGACCTGGCATTGGAGGATGTAGTTGGGAAAAAGCATGAGGCATGTCATTTCCTAGATACATGCTTTCAAGAGGGGGAAAAGTGCTAGACGAGCTGGCCCCTCCCTGAGGGAAAACGTAATCCATAGGAGGATTAGTGTTCAAATGTGAAACATATCTTAATGGAAACTGAGGATGAAGGCCTTGGATTCTCCAGAATGAAAGCCTTGGGGGCGTAACTATGGAAAAGAGACATGGAACCCAATCAGGAAGAGAGGTAAACAAGGGCAGGGAGGTGCAGGATCATTTGATTACAATGTTTAGGAAGAGAGGTAAACAAGGGTAGGGAGGTGCATGATCAATTGATTACAATGTTTAAGTCTTGGCTTGGCAGTGTAAACCAGGTGCTCTTTAGCTAGGGTGTGCGTGTATGTGATAAGTGTGTTAATTTTAATTAATCCCAAACGTGTGTAGAGAAAAAAGAAAAAATATATTGTATAACTGTAAATAAATCTAAAAATAACATTAAAGGAAACTAAAGGCGACAGTAACATAAACAACTAAAGAAGCATCAATTAAAACCCAAGGAGGAGGGCTTCCCAACAACTAGTCTATGGGTGGGCGAAATCTAGTCAAAACACACAAAATGTCCAATGGATCTCAAGTCGAGAGGGACAAGGATCTAAAGGTTAGATCTGTTGGAAACGGGTGCAGAAAACAACAAAAAACCAGAGGGAAAAATGTTGCAAAATAGGTGGCGAAAGGCTACAACCTAAAGGGAAATGGAGGGGACCCTAAAGGAGGACCAAAAAAAACTTAAAATAGGTGCTTTGGAAGGATGAATAACCGATCTAAAATGGATTTGAAAGTGCAGGTTCAGATCTGAAAAAATGGCTGAAAACATTGAAATCTCAGAAGACCTGCTTTAGCTAAACTCCTCCTAAAAAGGTGGAAGTGTACTGAAGCCCTAAGGGGCTTCGTTCCTACTTCGACGAGTAAAAAAATAAAGTACAGTTCCAAGACAAGTGAAGAGGGAGGTCAAACAACCCTGAATAGTGCCCTAGACAAACCCAGAAAAATCACAGAAAAAAACCTGCAAAAAGTACAGGTCACAGTTTTTGACCTGTTTTTTGTTGAGGTTGTAGTGTTCAAGATTTTTTCTGCTACCTGAGAGCTAAGGTCACATTTTTTGTCTCAAAAAGTGCGACCTACACTTCCAACTATTTCGGGATCAAATTTCAGAAAAAAGTGTCGTCTCAACTGCTGCTGATACCTGTTACCTGCGTAAAGTGCCCAAAAACACACAAAAGTTACAATTTTTACTGTTTTATGGTTTTAAAGGTTAAAAACAACATCAAGAAATTCAAAATAAGAAGTTTAATAAAAACCCTAGGGGTTGAAGCAGTTGGTCATGTAGGGATTTAAAAAACGACCAAGGTCGTAATTATAAACCCTTGTGGAGTCGCCAGTTGTTAGTGTGAATCGCAAGCGTATGAAAAAAACTCACTTTAGTTGTGCATAACAAACAGCCCTAATGTCAAAGATGGCTGTCAATTTTCTTAGATCTACAGTTAGTGATCAGAATAAATGCTATAGAAATCCAGATCTACACAGTTAAATACATTAAACAAAAGATAATAAGCAAGAGTTGCTCCATGCATCCAATGAACAAGACAATACTTTTTAAACAATTTTATGTATTATGACACCTGGGAAGGGAACATCAAAAGATGTTACCAGTCCCCTCAATGGGATGGGTTCTTGCATGTCCTCAGCGCTTCAGATCTAAGATCTCTCTCTCTTGATGGTGTAGAAAACCCAAACAAAATGGAACTCAAAGGGGGCTCACAAGAAAAAGGTAGGAGAATATGACAATGATGGAGGATCAAAGTCAAAACAAAAGTTAGATACAGAGTGATCTTTAGGCAACAAAAGGTAGTGAATGAATGGGAAAACCCTTCTATTTATAAAAAAATATTGAGTTAGTCTAAATATTGGTGCATAATTAAAATATTATTCACCAAATCTACATCCAACTTTTATGGAATATTTTATTATTTTTGTTGGAGGGAAACAGAATTTGAATTTGGTCAAATCCCTTTATTTAGAAATAATAAATAAAGAAATGTTTTATTTATTATTTTAAGAATGTGGTTAAGTAATAATTAAATAAATAATGATTTATTCGACTATTTATAAATGGTTTAGTCAAATTTAACAAGGAATATTATTTAAATAATGTTTTAAATAATTATTCCTAGAAAATAACAAGATAAATAATGGTTTATCTAATTAATTTTCCTGTTTTGGGTTAAATATGACCAGGAACATTAATTAAGCAGTGGTTTAATTAATTATCCCTTGAGGAAAATCAAACAAATAAGGATTTACTCAATTATTCCTCATGGGGTTTCTTGTTTAGACTAGAAACAACTTAATAAACTATGGGTTATTAAGTTATTTTTCATAGTGAAAGAAATTTTACTATGGTAAAATTGGTCTTACATGGTGTACTTTAGTCCATCTAATAGTAACAGGTTAGATGACCAAAAATTGGTGTAACAGTGGGAATAAATTGAAAATCACATTTCTGCTTGTCCTAATGAGATGATCTTTAGATCAATTTTGGTCCTCTCGAAAAGAGGAATTTAATTCAATCATCATCTGCATTAAATGAGTTATCCCAAGGTTGAATTTGGCCCTAGTTTCCAATTTTAAGACTCCATTTCAACTAGGTATAATTCCACCTGCCAATCCAACTATTGTCACTGATCATAGTGCTATTTCGTCGACATGTACCATCTCTGTCATCTCTTCTCTACTCTGTTGAACCATGAAGTAATAATGAAAAATAATTGATTGAGAGTGAGTCATAAGACCTTGCCACTCTCCACTAACGAAAGTTTGTCCAAAGGTAGAATCTCAGTTGATCCTAGATCAAGTTGTTGAACACCATTCATCCTAGACATATGAAGTAAGACAGTACACGATGCATCCATCGGTAGTGATATGGTCCATATTCATGTTTCCCAAATCATTTGTAAAATGAGATGAACTTCCCATGAGTCCCAGACTACATGGGTAGTGTTGTATATTAAGAGACAATCCCTCAGTTGTGAAAGGAATCAGTGCTTAAGAAATTTTAAAAGTGTGTCAAAGAAATATTTTTATCATGAGTTCTCGGTTCTATCCCGCTAGAAACTAGTTTTATAAAACCCTTAATGATCTAGAAGAATAAAAGATCTCACAATGCCATTGACTATTGATATCTGAATGGAAAAGACGAACTATAGGGGAGGCTCAAAGTAACATAATGTAAACACATAATCTATTACTTTTAAGTTTCAGAGGAAATTCATGGAGAGAGGGGAAACTCAAAATAACATGCTATAAACACAGAATCTATTA
The DNA here is from genome assembly GCA_034641835.2 of Pinus albicaulis. NCBI lineage: Eukaryota > Viridiplantae > Streptophyta > Pinopsida > Pinales > Pinaceae > Pinus > Pinus albicaulis. The sequence continues at coordinate 56,338,275 of CM076579.1, read as the reverse complement.
CTTTAAAGTTTCAGAGAGAGTTTGTGAAGAGAGGGGAAACTCGAAATAATATGTAGTAAACACAGAATCTATTACTTTTAAGTTTTAGAGAGAATTTGTGAAGGGAGAAGAGATGGAATGAAGGAGCCCTTATTAAGGCTATTTAACTCTTACTTACAAACGTAAATCAGAGAACATATGCTTCTCTACTTCACTTCATTCAAGGAAGAAACCACATAAAATGGAACAAGAAACAAAAATCACCATTAACAGTTGCAGGAAACATGCTGCTTCTTTCATTCACCCCTCAGAAAAAGAAGTACAAAATGTAGTCCCCAGGAGGTCCATAACTCGGAACCCTTCCTCTCTCTTTCTCTCCTCCAAAAAAAAAAACAAAATAATTTTGTAACTGCTCGAGTTTCTTGAAACTCCTAGACTGCCCAAAATTGTTAAACTACTTATTACATTGCAATAGAGTACACCTGTTGGAACAGGTCTCCTAACAAGCTGTGGAACTGGTCCATTTTGAATATTTTTGATTAGATTTAGTCTAGCACAGGGGTTTTTGGGTGGGTCAAAGCCCCAAATGCATTGTAATGGGTGAAAGGGTAAACTAGGGGTCTGAAAACCATGGTTTGTGGACCATAGGAAAGTCTAGGCTAGATTGTTGTAAATAGAGGAGCATTTTGTATTGTAAAGGATAAGAATGATGAGCTATTGATGCAATTTGTGGTTTAAGCTATTTGTTTGGCTTTTGGGGAAAGGACTCCTGCTGGCTGTGTGCGCGGATATCCAAGTCCAGCTATGTGCGGACCCTGCTGTTGTGTGGGAAGGTTGGGAAGGGAATTGTAAGGAAGAATTGATGAATGAATGAATAATAAGGATTGATAGAGAACTGACTCTATGAGTACTCTTGTGTGAATTGTTGATAATTGTTGTATTGTGTATTTTTTTTCTTTAAGCTGTGAAGATCTGTGTAAGTGTGTTTCTAGATCTGGATCTATTTTGTTCTATTTATGTAATGTTGTTTTACTGTCATAAAAGCATATAATTATAGATCTAGCGCACGTGGATGCGAATAGAGACTTAATTAACCCTATGCAGAACAAGGTAATCTGGGAATTACAGGACCTAGCACAGCTTTGCTTGCCTTACCCTTCCTTTTTCAGAGTGCGGAAACTTGGTTCCAGCACCCACCCATACTACTTCGGGTGAGAATTTCACCTGCGCAAGAAGGTCACTGCCGAAAGGGACAGTAGTATAAGGGTTTGTTGGCAAACCTTACACACCGAACCTGGGTCAGGACCCCTCAAGCCAACAAATGGTTTCGTTGCCGGGACTGGAAGAAGTCTGAGAGAGGAATCGGGTAATGACAAGAGAATACTGGAAGCCTGAAAGAAAGGAGATTGAAGATTAGCTCGAAAGGTAGATCCAGGAATTTGCAGTAAAAGAAAATCACAGTGAGAAGTTAACAATGGAAAGGTGGAAAAATAGGTACATCCTTACAGAGAGCTACGAAATATTCTTTGTGACATTTGCGATTGAGCTCCAGGAGTGGCTGGCCAGACTTGTAGAATTCCAGAAGTGCTGGAAGGACGAACAAGTCACTCAGTGGACCCCAGAGCTAATCCACCAGCTAGAAAAGACTGATAATACTATCACACGCACGGTAGATTACTGGGTGTACAATGTGCTAGGAGGTTTTGTGACAGAATTTTCCATTGATTAGTTTATCTCATACTCTGAGGCTGAACGACGATTCTTTAAAGGGTTCTGGGGAAAATTTCTGAGGACGTTACCGTTGTTGATTAAGATATTACTGTGTGAAAAGAGCATTTTGTGTAGTCATAATAACTGAATGACCTTGGATCTAGACGGGAACGTGACACACAGTGGTAAATATTATCGGACCAACCTTGACAGAGGGAGATCCACCTATAATCTGTTGCAAGAGCCAGCTGCGCAAGATCCCCCCGGCTACACTGCCACTTAAGCCGGACAAAGGTAAGAATTCACCCATACCTCCAACCCCGCTAAGCAGCGATATGGCTGCGCACCTGAAACTACCTACCTTCAAGGGGGTAGGGGATGAAGACATGGACCGATTTTGGTTTGTTACAGACTTCGTCTGGACTGCGCAGAATGTGGTGAGTGATATGGTAAAAATGGCACAGTTGTCATTGGCATTCGAGGACAGGGCCCTGGACTGGTATATGCGATACATTTCCTAGAACGAGAGCGCATCCATTCAGGATATCAAAAATGCTCTGAAGCGACAGTTCTGAAAGCCGAAATCTTATTCCCAGCTGGTAGCAGAGGTAAAGTACTTCAAAAAAGGTGCATCTGAGTCAGTATGGGAGGCTGATCAGTGATTAAATAAGGAAATCAGGGAAGGAGGATTCGAGTATGATGATAGACAGCATACAGAATGGTTCATCGCTATGTTGTTACCTCACCTGCGCATGCCAATGAGCCATCAGACCTTTGAGTCGCAGGAGAAAGTTGTGGAAGTCGCTATGAAACTAGAAGCTGCACCCCAAGAGGATACGTCGGCAGGGGTACAACAAATCTAGGAACAACTTGGGGCTATGCATATGGAAATATAGAACCTGCAAAGGGAGAGAGGAAAGGACAGTTGCGCAGATCTTTGGTGCATATGATGTCAGGTGTCTAGCCATACAAAGGATCAGTGCCTTCTACCAACGGATTACATGCAAGTGGGAGGACCTAATCTAGTACACCCAGGAGCAAGTAGGGAACCCATCCTATCACAACCAGGGTTAAGTGGACCTGCACTGTGGTGTGACGACTGTCAGGTAGCAGGACTGCATGATACGAACCATTGCCCTCGGCTAGGTGCATATGTCCCAGAGCTGAAGCAACAATCGTGCAGATTCTGCCGATCAGTGGGACACGATGAGCAGAACTGTCATACTTATGACCTGATGATGGATCATGGGAAATTATATAGGGTACAATCAGACCCTGCATCACCAAGAATTTCAGCGCACTTTGGGGGATCACCAGCCAGAGGTAGAGGAGGTCGAGGAGGAAGCGTAGGACGAGGACATGGGCAACTAATCTATTATAACTGCAGGGAAATAGGACACTTTGCCAGAGAATGCTCAAATCCCACCAGGCCATCGTGCAAGTATTGTAGGCAGCTAGACCATGTGGTGGAGGATTGCCCAATTTTAATAGCCAAGATGCAGGAAAAACAACCCACCCCTACACAGAACGTGCAAAGAGTTAAAACGGAGCTAAGGAATGTGGATCCGAGTGTAAAATTCATGACATGCAGTGGGATGGTCACCTAGGGAGCAAAGGAAGAGCTTGCTTTTGAGGAAGGAGTGAATTTTAAAGAACAATCACCACTGGCAGCCCCCGTGCAGTTGCCGACGCACCTCCAGATAGGGGAAGGAGTTGAGCCCTTTTTGAAGGCATGTCTGAACCTGCTACGAAACCCGTTGGCCATAGGGAATCTCCAAGCACTAATGAATACCTGCGGAGCTTAGCCCAATTTGATCCCTAGGACCAAGGATGTACAGAAACTATACAGTTATAAGAAACACACCGGAAGAGAGATGCGGTTGACTGCGCAAATTGGTGACTATGAGATGGATCAAGTTATATTAGATCTTGGATCGGATGCAAATGTATTACCAAAGCAGACATGGAAACAAATAGGAGAGCCTAAATTAGAATGGTCCACCATCCAATTGTGAATGGAAAATCAACAAAAAAGCATTCCTCTAGGTAGGCTACCAAAAGTCATGGTTGATATCGCAGGGGTAAGGGTCCTAGTTGATTTTGAAGTGATAGAAATTATGGAAGATGCAGATCCCTACCCTGCGCTCCTTGGACTGGACTGGGCTATAGACATGGGGGGTGTCATCAATCTCAAAAAGCGCAACATGGTGTTTGAAAACAAAGGTACGCGCATCATAGTGCCACTAGAGCAGAAGGCACACGATATACAGAGCCAGCCTATGAGGAGGAGGAAATAGATCAAAATTATAAATTGACTGCGCAGGATGAAGATTGGGTTAACCCCATGGACGAAGGAGTGCTCTGCTGGGAAAAGGACAGTGAATTTTTTTCTGACTCTGATGAAGAACTGGAAAACTGGCAAGGTCAATTGCACGAGGTTTCGGCGCTACGATGTCTTCGGACTACCAAGAATTTCTGTCGCATCTCTACCAAGGAAAGAACCCTGCCTTTCCATGATGACGCGGGTGATAGTAAGAAGATTGTTGAACCTAAAATCCCTAAGGAACGCAGGATAACCCTGCACGGGGCACCTACGCGAGGGCCAGTATTCCTCACTCAGGAGAAGTATTGGCGTAGGATGATCCAGCGCTTATGGACCCCAGTTTCCCGATGGGCTCCGAGGTTAGTCGACCTATGTAGATATTTGTTGACATACAATACTCAAGGGTGTGATAGAACCCTGTCTGGACAGGCTCACCTGGTTACCAATGACCTAGGCGTGCATACGATTACGGACTTGGCTAAACCCACGTGCAATTGGGAGAATTTGCAAACACTTAAAGTAACAGATGGCATGAGGACGCTTGACGTAGCCCTATCGTACAGGGAAATTTCGACCAAGGGCGAAGCACATGGCTCGAGAAGATTGGTAGACAACTTGCCGATCTGGTACCTGAACCGGCATACGAAACACCTAGCATCGACCTTACTTCAGGGTAAGCGAACATCACACAGGCGTCATCCGAGGTCTGATGTTCCGTGGGAAAACCCTCAAGTACGAATAACAACCATCAGCACACCCCACTTTGATAAGAAAGGAATCTTACAGTTACGCAAAATGGGTGGCAGATCATCAATGCAACCATTTATGGTAAGTTTGATCTGAATGATCGATGGTAAGTTTCACATACAGGTTACTCCACCATTAAATAGCTTCGAACGGTGTGTCGTTGGTAGGATAACTTCACACCAAGCTATTTATTGGCTCTACATCTGCCTACTGGTTTTTTGAGATCATTGACATTCTCTGGGACACCCATTCTCTTGTTGCTATGACAGACCCTAACCCGCCAAATGCTTCGTTTCCGGGCTACTCTGCACCCGCAAACATCATCTTGAGAGAGCCTGGGAATGTTGAGGGTGATCAAATGATTGAGCACTGGCCTCCTATAGAAAGAATTGTTTGCGACCCACACACGACAAGACACCATTTCTGTGCAATAGGAATGACCGACCTTCGCACCCCAGGGATGACCGTGGAACCCAGCCGGATGGCCTCAGAAAATATAGCAGAGGAGGGCACGTTAGTACTGCGGTCCCCTGCCCATAATATCACAGTTAGGTCACGACTGGTTCTGCGCCAAAAATGAACACTGAGATATAGGGACATGTTGCAACTTCTCCGCAACTCCAGAGTACCACCCAGTAGAAGCGATGTTTGTTCACTCCCTCACACTACCCTAGTTAACAATCATGATCCAACCGCTGGGGAAATTCAAATATATTTGGCACAGTTATCTCTCACAGCGCTACAAGGACTATACGCCAGAGTGTTGCAAGAGGTTCGCCACCGTGACCAGACTATGCGACAGAAGTATGACATACCTCCGGAAGTACGGGCCCAGTGGATTGCATTAGTCATAGATGCAACGAATATTATTCAGAAGCGACTTACGCAGGGCACTCAGTTGGTCGAAACATCTACGCAACTCTGGACAACAGTCTGGCACCATTCTATGCTTTAGCATATCCAGAAGGAATTACGGTAGGCGGAAGCTGCTCTGGATCCAGTCAGAGCTTCCTCACCCTCCAACGTCTCCGCGCAGCGTCTAGCCGTCATGGACACGATTGAGAACCTTTTCCGCACCAAGCATGTCGTCCGAAAATGATTGAAACCATGGGTCGACACCGCACTCCAGCTCACCCAAGATGCTCAATCCACCATTGCGCGCCTCCACCGACTGTGAGAATGGGTTACCGCGGCTCCAGATGGCCCTGCCTCCCTGACAATTGTCAACATTGCATAGCAAGCTGCGGCCCAGAGTCAGGAAGTGCTCCCTCCACTTCTCTGCACTCTTGATACCTTGCACGTGCAAATGGAAGCCGCACCACCACAGTGACTCGAGACGAGTCATAAGATTGTGTTGGGGGACTGTTGGAACAGGGTCTCCTAACAAGCTGCGAAACTGGTCCATTTTGAATATTTTTTATTAGATTTAGTCTAGCCCAGGGGTTTTGGGGTGGTTCAAAGCCCCGAAAGCATTGTAATGGGTGAAAGGGTAAACCAGGGGTCCGAAAACCATGGTTTTGGTTTGAGTGCACATGTAACGATGAATCCTTGTTGAGCTTGTCCTTATCCTTTCAAGCATATTATAGGTCTTCTTGAAATTTTAACAATTGTTTCTCAATACCTTGAATTTCTCAGAACCTCTCTTGACTTTTAGCTAAGTCAAATTAGGCTACAACATCTGGCTCCAATTGGGGAGAATAATTTGGTAGAAAAGTGCCGAGAAATTGTAGATTAGTAGCCTTTGTTAGGCATGGAGTCAAGGATAACTTGTAGATAAATAGCCTTTATTGGGCACAGAGTCAAATAACACTTTCAGATCAGTAGTCGTTATTCGGCATGGAGTCAATCCAAAATGGGAGTTGATCCAATATGAAATCGTCCCGAAAGCTGCTACAATTTGGACTTCTTCCTTCATTCTGAAACTGAAAATACCGAAATAGAAATACTAAAACTAAAAATGCTCAAATTCTGATCTTATTTATGAACAAATCCTATATATATATACATGGCTGAAATTAGTCAGGTAAATTCAGCCTTCCAATGGAACCAACCCAACATATGTGTGTTAGCCTTAATGCCTCCATACTATGGAACTTTGAAAATAAAAACATGGATGTACGATGAAAATTTTCTAGATACAGAGCTTTGCACATACCCTTGCATAAATTCTTGTTGCTGACAAAAGCTTGTTGTCATATAGTTAGCCACCGGATCATAGAATTGATAAGACAAATTTTTGGCTGCCTCCTTTTCTTGAACATCTTGCTGATGTAGACTTCTTTTAACAGGGAAGCTTCCTTCACTGTTTGACTCCTTAATTTCGAATTGTGTGCGAGGAACTTGATTTCCATTACACTACAAGGAAAATACCCTCTAGCAGATGTTTTTGAGGAACCCCTTACAAAAATACCCCATAAATCCGTTTCTAGCGGAGATTACTAGAGGAGGTTGGTGAGCAGAGGGTTTTGCGGATGTTTTCTGCTCGGTGTGCTTATCATCCAACATCACATTGGTGCTTTCTCTTGTAAGGAGCACCGGTGCGCAAAAATCATTGGCACACCGGACACCGTGCGCTCCATACAAAACCGCTCAGTGCATCGTATCACTGTAGAGCACCGGTGCTTCATAACTCTTCCGCGCCGATGCATCATAAAACACCGCGCCAAAACTGAAGCCACTCGGTGCAGTATTAAGAAACCACACCGGTGCATCATAAAACAGCGCACCAAAATAGAAACCGAATGGTGCATTCGTAAGAAACAGCACTGGTGCATCATAAAACAACGCACCAAAACAGAAACCGAATGGTGCATTTGTAAGAAACAACACCGGTGTGCCTATAAACCACGCACATCGAAAAAGGGTTAAATAAAAAAAAATTACGACAAAAAAAACAGATTTTTCACTTTTTTCAGTCCTCCAGAACTTTCAATTACTTGTGCACTCCACAAGAGAAAGCATCATTGCGCACAAAACATTGGCACACCAAACACCGTGCACTCCGTACACACCCACCCAGTGCGTCTTATTATTGTAATGCACTGGTGCTTCACAACTCGTCCGCGCCGGTGCATCTTAAAACACTGCGCCAAAACAGAAACTGCTCAGTGTGGTGTTAAGAAACTGCACCGGTGCATCATAAAACACCACGCTAAAACATAAAGCAACCAGTGCACTCGTATGAAACATCACCGGTGTGCCTATAAAACGCGCACACTGAAACAGGGTTAAATAAAAAAAATTATGACAAAAAAACCTCATTTTTCACTTTTCTACTCTCCATCACTGGTACACTCTACAAGAGAAAGCACCGATCGCACAAAACATTGGCACACCAAACACCATGTGCTCTGTACACACCCGCCTGGTGCGTCCTATTACTGTAAAGCACCAGTGCTTCACAACTTTTTTGCCTCGGTGCATCATAAAACACCGCGCCAAAACAAAAACAGCCCGGTGCGGTGTTAAGGAACCACCCCAGTGCATCATAAAACACTACGCCAAATCTGAAACCGCCTGGTGTGGTCTTAAGAAACTGCACTGGTGTGCCTATAAAACCCCGCACACCGGAACAGGGTTAAATAAAAAAAACTTACGGCCAAAAAACCACATTTTTCACTTTTCTCAGTGCTCTAGAGCTCTCAAGCACAAGTGCAATTTCTCCTTCTCTGAGCCTCCCTGACATCGGTGCTCCCATTGCACCTGTTGCATGCACTGCTATTGTGCATTGGCCACTAATCTCCAGCTTGCATTTTGCAAAAATGTGGGAAAATTTTCTTTTGCAAATTCTACAGCCAATATTCCTCCTCGACAGCGAAATGTACAGGTATTTTTCTTGTTTTTCAATAATTAATCTTTTTAGCGGATTAGAATTTGAAATAACCTTAAAATTAACCATTTAATTTTTTTATTTTTATTTTTTTGTCGCGCGGTGCATAGGAGCCGTTCGGCTCGCACCGGTAAGTAGTGATTCCTGTAAAATTTACAGATCGCACCGCAACCGGTGCTAACAATATCCGCACCATGTCCGGGGCGGTACCGAAAGGCGCCCCACATTATTTTAAAATTTTAAAAAAAGTGCGGTGCAGTCATTTAGCCAGTCATACTGTTGACCATGGGAATAGAAATGCGATGCATTGATGGAAATATCCACCCCGGTGTCTGTGAGCACACCACATTTGGCATTCCGACAAGGTCAACGGTGTGGCCAGGTAAAAGACTGCACCGTTGACTATGTAATTTGTCAGGAAGTTGGTGCTCTAACACGACTATATGCGCTAGGGCGTATATTTTATTTAGCGCACCGCTCTTCTGACACCATATATAGTCAACGATGCTTGAAAAAATTTTAGGTGCACTGCATACGGTGCGTTTTATGTCATTTGGGGCACTGCCTCCGGTGTGCTACAAACACAAGTTGCACCGGAACCGGTGCATGACTGTTTTTGTGGCGCACCGACTGGTCTATTTTTTGTTCCAAAAAAAATTATATGTATATTCCTAAATATATGTCTGATTTAATAAAAAAAAATTATTTAATATGTCAATGATTCAGAGAGAAGAGAAGGAACAACAGCAACAACAGGCGGAGCAGTATGACATGATTCACCAGTGGGAGGCACAAGAGAGGGAGAGAGATGCGTACCCTCGCCCTATTACAACAGATACCCAGGGGCTCCTAAGGCAGGTAGGTATCCTCAAGTTCTATGAGGAGGCTACTTCCCTAAAGGCCCATAGTGTGTTTTTGAGACATCTTATCTGTAGGTGGAATGCCAACCAACAAGCTTTCCAAGTTGGTCCTGACTAGTGGTACACACCCAATGAGGAGGATATATATATTTCATTATAGGGCTATCAAGGAGAGGGGTGGATTTTCCCTCGTTCCCAGAGGTTCCAGCTAGTTTTGTAGCAGGGAGTCAGTTAATTTACTCCCAGAGATACATTGGAGAAGATGTACTGTCTCCTTCAGAGTTGCAGGTCCCTGGAGGTCAGTTACGTATTAGTGCATTTGGTAGACAGGACGTGCAGAGCCTCTCACTTCTCATTTTTACCATTTCACACAACACTAGTGATGGGAAACGCATTAGTAGCTTGCTTATATATTATGTTGATTCTTTAGTACAGGAGCCACGACTTGTCAGGTGGTCTGCCATTTTTTTTTGGCAGTTCTGTATGGCCTTAGATAGATATCATGCTCATGCACAAGGGAGGGTCAACTTCCCCTTTTCTTTAGAGATTTTTATTTTTATTTTTTGAAAGGTTTCTAGAGATGAGGCCTACTTTTGTTCAACAGTCTCGTAGGATGATGTTGGAGGCTAGGATGCACATGTGGGGGCAAATGATGCCCAAGAGGGGAGAGACTATGTTTCCAACCAGGATATCACCTGATGCACTCGACTTACTAGCCAGTTTTGACGAGTTTCTTTCCTTTATTATGGTCCCCTGTCCTTATGCTGGATTGGATTGGCGAGGGTGTGCCAAAATCCTCTTCATAGATACTGAGCCATCATATGATAGAGGTAATATTAATGTTTTATTTATATTTATTCTAACATGTTTTTTAACTTGTTTTTATTAAATTGTGTAATGAAATTGTCCAATTATTGTTGTGTAGTTGTATATATTTTGTAGACATTGGCTCTTTTGATGGCGACGAGATGCCAGAACCAACACAAGATCCAGGTGTGGATCCTGATGATGATCAGGGCATGGAAGATGCCGAGGATCATGATTAAGAGGCTGATGCAGAGAGACATGCTCCCGCTAGTGCACCGGTACCGCCTTTTGCTAGGTGTGGTCAACCTGATACTAGATACAGGATGGTGTTGGGCGACCAACACAGTGCATTTATTGTTGATGAAAGCATCAGGCCTGCTCATTACAGAGACATACAAGCCGATGATAAGTTATTACGGATGTGGAGAGGCATGCAGCGTGTCATGTACAACCTGATGCTGCATGTCGTAGGGGATATGATAGTTGTTACGCGACTGAGGAGGATTGATGCAATGTTATAGGTGTGGTCAAGCCGTAGCACGTGATGGACAGTTCGTGATTAGTGACTCATTATCTCATTATCGTTCACCTCGTGCCACGCCTGATGAGCATGAGGCTCCACTAGCATCTAGCAGTCAACATGGAGATGAGGCTGGACCATCGGCCACATCCAGTCAGTAGCCTACAACATCCATCAGTACTGTTAGCCATCAGTAAATTTTTGTCAAAGAAAATGATGGCTAAAAAAAGTCTTGAGCCTTCAAGAGATTATTTTCATAGAAAATCATTTCATTCTTGAAGTCTGTTGTTCCCTAACAGTGCTATTCCCTAACAGTGTTGTTCCTTAAACAATGTTGTTCCCTAACAGTGTTGTACCCTAGCAGTGTTGTTCCTTATTGTTGTTCCCTTCAGAAATCCACCAAGTTAAGCCTATTGTTCCCTTTGAAAACTGTTTTCTAAAAAACCCCTTGTTCCCTTTAATTTACTCTCCATTCCCTTAAAAAATCCTTTTTAACCATAAAATCCTTTTATGGTTTAAAACCCTTCTTTTTCACTCTATCGCAACTTGGAAAAACCTTAAAAAACCCCATGAAAACCCCTTTTTGGCCTAAACGTGCCCTTTTATTAAAACAAACAGGCTTAAGCCCTTTGTTGGTTTAGCCCCCAGCTCCTTTTCTTCATGTGTCCCTGCACCAGTGACCAAGCGCTAAGCGCTCATCGCATCACAAATTTTATGTCGCATCGGCACCGTTCGTTACCTCGTTTCCCCCTTCCCCACCGCCGATGCGATAAGCACCCTTACCCTGGCCCCTGTTCACTTATCCTCCCATGGGACCATGCCCCTGCGCTTATTCCTAAAACCCCATCACATCAGCCCTTGCTGCTTTTTCCTCTCCCATTTCCTTTGTCTCCCCGCCAATGTGATAAGCCCCAGCCCTTTATTTTCACTCCCGGTCCCTTTTCCTTCATAGGACCACCTACCAGTGCCTTCCCTTAGTCCTTCCCTTACCTTTTATTTTAGCCCCGTTCCCTTTGTAAAGCGCCTCTTCTACTATTTTTTCCCTGCCATCCTTACCATTCCGCAGAGCAACCATAGTCGTTGATCATGGGCCTAAAGCCTTGATCCAACCGCAATCATGCCTCTGCATCTATCCTTCATATTCCTGAATCCTTCCATCCATCCATCCTATGATCGAATCTTCGCCATCGATATATATATAATCCAACGGCTCTCGGTTAAACCCGACACCCAACCCCTCTGGGCCTACCATCCACTACGTAAACTGCTCCCCCAATCCTACACTTACACCTGGCCTCCACTTAGCCAATCCACCAATCACTTCTCTCCATCGCGCTCCCCCGTAGCCGTTGGATCTTCCCCCCCAGATCCAACGGTCTACAATCAATATCGCGTGGTTTTTGCATCTGAGATTTAACATTCCAAAATCGTGCGAAATAAACGGTATTTTAAAGGCCACGTGGCACATCTTGATTGGATTGCATTTGTTTTATTGAAAACCACTTACCGCCCAAGGGCCACGCGAAAACCATTCGTGGTTTTCGCGAAACCGCCAAGCTACCTTTCTGTGCCAAAGTAATTTTTAAACTGGTTTTCACGGGTTTTTCTCCATGAAACCTCTTCTGCCCCTCTGCATAAACTCCTCCGCCTTCGCCAGCTTCCTAAGTAGTCTTCCCCCCCCCCCCGCAGGTTTTAATAACATGTTTGATTTGTTTTTTGCAGGTGTGATGGTAGGTTTTAAGGCCAAAAGCCCCTCCTACAGTCCATAAAAGGATGGGCCTGAAGGTGACGATCTTCGCGGTCCAAATAGAGGCCAAATCACGCAGAAAAGGGTGAAAGGGGTTGAATTTCAAAGGTTAATCGGTGTTTCATGGACATCGATTACACTATAAACCCTCCAAAGTGCCAAAGCCACCTGCACACTTAGCAAAGAAACAAAGATTAAAGATTCAAAGGGTTTAAATCCCGACAGTTAAGGATAAAGCACTGTTTGAGGGATTAAAGTGCAAGGTTTCAAGATTAAAGGTTTAAATCATGCAGTTTTAATATTAAAACGCACTTTAAAAGTAAACACAGTCAGAAAATACAGTTTAAAGGACTCGAAGATGATTATAAGGGCATAAAGTAGAATCAAAGTTATAATAGTGTTTTAAAGCCACAGATCATGACAAATTAACAAAGAAAGCCTCTGAATGCCACATCATTGAGGCTTTTACTCCTCAAAATTCCACCTACCAGCTGATTTCACCTACAAAGAATGCATATTAATTACACAGTCAGAGATATTTCTAAGGATAGCTCAGGATTAATTACCAGCCTACCAAAAGCCCTCAAAGTCAAGAAAAGTGACTGAAGTCGATGAACTTTAATGTAATAATCAATTAGCAGAGTTAAAATATTTGAAAACTTCTCCATTTGGGCCTTCAAAGGCCGAGAAGCACTTACTCTGAATTAATTGAACAGATATACCTTTCCTTCACTCCACCTCCTCATTCTTCTATAAAAACTCCAAGAGGAAGACAGTATACGAGTTGGTCTTTGGATACTTGTTGAATGTAAATAGTTGTTGAAGCATGTTGTAGCTCTTTTAGGAATTGAAGATACATAAGCTGAGATGAGAAGTTTGAAGCTGTAAAGACCCACTGGACTTGAAGATTGTAACTGGTTTGAACATGAAATACAATAGCTGATTTATGGGATCCTAGTCTATGTCAATGGTGATGTTATTCTCACTGTAATTGTTATTTTCTTTCTATTTTCATTCTGCCCACTTTCTCTGATAAAGAACAACAAACATAGATTAGGATTTACTTCTGAAAGTACCCTAAATCTCACTGATAAATCTTTATCCTTTATGTTTTCTGCTGATTTTTTATTTGAGGATAATTCAATAGAGTATAACCAGTGAAGTGTTGTTAAGCCCATGTTTCCTGAGTACAACTTGAGATATTGTCTTTGAATGTTCTTGAAAAGTCTGCTAATTAAAGTTGAGCTAGAGAAGTTTATGGTTAGACCTGTCCTCTATTTTATCTCCAACAGTGGCTTTGAAAAGTTCCTTTAAGAGTATGTTGAAATTAGGCTAGTTTAAAAGTACTTACCTGATCTTAGATTACTTTGTGTCTTTCTATTAAGTGCATGTAAAAAGCAGGCTAGTTTAAAAGTACTCACCTGATCTTAGGCTGTCCTTTGTGTTTCTTGTGTGTTTACTTCCTTCACAACACTCTTACTGTATCATTCCATAAAATCAACTTAAAGAGATCCTTTGACATAGATGACTTGCCCCATGGACCACTCTTGAACCTTGCTGTGAAATTAAATCCTATTATGACTCCATAGCCCAATGGGTTAATGTTGTTCCTTGCTTATTTTATCAGCTGAACCATTCTGTCACTTACTCACACCTACACCCTTCATACAGACTTCCTTCATCTTCATGTTATCTTGCCCAACCAAAACAAACAAACAACCTTGTTCTTCATAACTAGCCTAAAATCATACTTGAGCTCAAAGAAATATCCTTCGAAAGCACATACATAGAGAGATCCCTCTTTGAATCTAGGATGGCTAGATCCTTAGATTCCAAAGTGGTTTTTATGTTAGCCTCTACAGCATTTGTTCTTGCCAATATTGCAAACTACGGAGACCTAACAAGTACTAGTCATGATCATGAGCAGGCTGGACCATCGACCGTTGAGGCTTCACCATTGACTAAGCAGACCTCCACTAGTATTGCTATTGATGTTGTACTACCACCAACTGATCCATGACATTTATATTACAGTTGTATATTTTTAACATTATTCAGTTATATATATATATATATATATATATATATATATATATATATATATATATATATATATATATATGGTCCAGGTATTTTATGTTCATGTTGCAGTTGTACTTAATTTATATGTTGGTGATCATCATGATGTGTATATTGTTAGGTCATGTTAAATATGTTCATTTAATTTGCAGCTTGGAGATAGATGTGTATGTGATAGCATGAGTTATTTGACATGAAATGTATATTTGATGTTTGAATGTGTTTTTTAGTCGAATATGATGTTAGTACGATGGTTATCATGATCGTGATGTTTATTGATTAATTTAATATTAAATGACAATGATATTTATTAAATATTATGTCGTGATTGTAATTGAAATTGAAATTTTAATTGTATGTAAAATTGTATTTCTATTTGTAATTGTAATTTTAACTGTAATTGTATGTAAAAATTTTAATGTAAAATTTTAATTGTAATTGTAATATTTAATATATTGTGAAATTATTGTAATTGTAATTTTAATTGTAATTATATATTTGACAAATTGTAAAATTGTAATTCTAATTCTAATTGTATGTAAAATTCTAAGATTGTAATTGTATTTGTAATTGTAATTGTAATTTTAACTGTAATTGTATGTAAAATATTTATTAATGTAAAATTTTAATTGTAATTGTAATATTTGATTTATTGTGAAATGATTGTAATTGTAATATTCAAATTTATTGTGAAATGATTGTAGTTGTAATTTTAATTGTAATTGTATATATGACAAATTGTAAAATTGTAATTCTAACTCTAATTGTATGTTAAATTCTAAAATTGTAATTGTATTTGTAATTGTAATTTTAATTGTAATTGTATGTAAAATATTTGTAAAATTGTAATTGTAATTGTAAATGTAATTCTAATTCTAATTCTAATTGTATGTAAAATATTTGTAAAATTTTAATTGTATTAATGTGAAATGATTTGATTAAAATATTTAAATTTGTAAGTTTGTAAAGAATTGTAAAATAATAAATCTAGAATAATATGAATTTTTGTAACATAATAAAGTTTAGAAAATCATGCAAATAAATTCATGTACTTTAGAATTATCATTATTCTATTATGATATTACATACAAAAAAAAACTTTATACAGTCCGGTGCGCTTATCATCATTACACGCGCCAGTGCGTCTTAGGACAAATACGCACTGGTGCTTCGCAAATTTTCCGCACTTGTGCGTCATAAAACATCGTGCCAAAACATAAAACTCAATCTTACAAACTACACTGATGCGCCTATAAAACCCCGCGCACCGGAACAGGGTTATTCTGTAAAGTGCATTGTTGGAGTAGCGAAGGGTTCGAATTGCAGGCAAGAATTTTTCTGAGAAAGGGAAGGATTCTCATTCCCTTAAGGAAAACAAAGAAAGATCAATTGATGTTGTTGATTGGGTTGTTAGGTCCTGCTGATCATAATCAGATTCCTATAAATTTTTCACATGCAATCTATCTTAAACCTCTCAAATCCCCTCTTCTAGCCTTAAAAAATCATTTCTATGCCTATCATTACCATTCCCCACCCCAAAATTTCATTGTAAAAGGCAGAAAACTCCGCATTTAAATATATTCAAGGCTTAGCCCCTTCGGCCCTAGCCCCTCTGTCCTTTTCTCCATGTAACCTGGGTGCCAGACCAGTGCTAAAACTAGAGGCACTTATCATGTATGTATATCGGGCGCGTTTGTCACCGTCGATCTGTACAGATCTGACGGCATTCGCAAGTCTTCAATGCGCCCATGGCCCACTCCGTTCATTGTTCAAATCGCCCATTCGCCATCCGATCAACCTGCAGATCTACGGCCAGGAACACATCCGTCCTTGTGGTCCCCGCAGCAGCGCTTGTACCAAACCCGCCTGGTTTCTATCGCACCGCTCTTGGGTGGTAGGTGGTATTTTATTTTTGGGAGCGATTCCATACATTGTTCGTCGCGTGTCCCCGCGTACGGCTCAAAAACCGCTTTCCATCGCGCATTATTGTTCGGTCAAAGTCACGGTGCGATATTCATGACAGCCGTCTAATCTGGGGGTCTTCACCCAATGGTTGTCACTCTTCGAAGCTACACGTCATTTAATCACAACATATTCGACCCCTGGCCCCCTATCCGTCACCCTCCTATGCGTCCTCCACCGTCGATCTCCGCCAAGATCGAACGGCCCTCATTTAACCCATGCCACGCCATTGACCCGGTCCTCCTCCACGTCACCATTCCACGTGCCATTCGACGCATTCTCTTCCGCCTTCCTTATATATCAGTCTAAAGGTCAAATTCAAATTTTTTCATCTGCTATGCTCCGCCAACCTTCTCCATTGCCACCTCCCACCATCACGCTGCATTTCCTATCATCGTTCTGCATTTCTCAACCTCTCCACCATGCCGCGCTGTCTCACCATTATCCCCACTGTGTTCACCTTCCCGTGCATGGTTTTATTTAATGAGTTTGCGGATTTTGCAGGGTTTCAGCGGCGGAAAGTTACCATAATTCACAACCTCCATTACAGAAGCCGAGTACGCATCAAAGGACCAAGTTTCAGAGGCTATATTAATGAAGAAAGGCCTGGGAGGTTGTTGCAACAAGACTTCCATTAAAGAAGCAGGGGTAAAAATCTATCAAACCCTCCAGAGCTATTCAAAACGCAGATTGCGCAGATCCAGACATAAATATGGCAGGCAAAGAGTATATGTGGAAAGTAGAGAATTAAAGGCATGGAGTAAAGATTTTGGGGCCTTGACCCTACCTTTTGAAGGCAAAGTACCAGGTTGAAGATCCTGCAGATCATTCCAAAGATTTGTGCATAGAAAACAATACCCTCAAGGCTTTATTTCAGCATATTTTTCTCTCCAGGAAAGGATGGAATGTCAATATGATTTCAATTTTATGACGTGCCCCTGAAGAAACTTTTCCCAGTGCATTTACTTCAGAAAGCAGATCATAGAGTACCATACAGCCCTACAGAGCCGTCAAGTAGTATGGGCGGGCACTTTTTCACCATTTTTTTTTAATGAGACAATTAAATGTTCATCACCTACTCCCTTTTTCGGGCTTTTCTGTTCTCCTATAAAGCTCCCAAAAAATAGATGATTCAGGGTTCCAGATTTTTATCAGAAAATTATGCAGTGAAAGGAATTTTGTATACATTTTTTTGAACTCTTGTATGAAGGCTCAGAGCCCATAGGGTCTCAGTGAGGAGGAGTTCTATCTGTTAAAGAGGATTTTGGTCTTTGGTATTTCACAGTGTGTAACTTTCTCTTTATTGTGTTATTTCAATAGAACATTTCAATTCATCCATCTTTCCTATATCATGTTTTGGAATGCGAGTGACTCATTGATTTTTGGTATGGATTCATCCTAGTTGATGCCCATGCCCGGATCAATCAAGCACTTTAAATATAGCTCATGCATGATATTCTGTTCCACTATTCATCTAAACCGTATTTCTGCTATATTAGTTTCATTGAGAGGGTGTTTTTAAAATGCTATTATTGTGTATGGATTCTTAGATTGGTAAGCCCATTACATGGTGGTATTGGGTATCTGGATATTAGCTTAATGAAAACTAGTATTTTCTCAATATTTCTTTCACTACATCCACCTTCTAATAATTGATTTTTGTGACATACTACTTGAATCGGCCCGCTTTGCAGTAAGTTGTCTCTGAATTGTCTGATGCTTTGTATTAGTGTTCTACATCTTGCCTCTACAGTATTTCTTTCCCTGTATCAGTTTTTGAGAGTTTGGTCCCATTCTAGTTTATTTCCCTGTTTACAGGAGATAGCATGAGAGCCTTTCGCTGATAACTACCCATGTTATATTACACGCTCCTTGCTATGCTAAGATGTCCTAGGCACTGGTCTATCACAACTCTAGGCTGTCTCTAGGAACGACAACAGGTCCCATGAAGGGAAAGATTCTCTAGAATGCATTTAAAAGCAACTGGGAGTATTTTCCAAGCTTTGGTTGGCTTACATAAACTTTTACTAGCAAAGTTGACGTTGCATAAAATCACATCTTCGGCTTTAAATTAAGCTTGAATGGCATCTCTAACTTTTCTGAGCTATGGTCATGTGGATGAAACCAGTAAAAAGTTTGTTTGTATTATAAATGGAAATCCAGTGACCATTTATGTGGGAAGAAAGGCATAGATACCTGCAGCTACCATATTTCCAGCTACAAATTGATTTCACATTGGAAAAGCTAATGTAATAGCCCATTTTGCAATGTCTTTCCTCTACTCAACCCTATACTCATTTTATATGGGAAACCATTGCCTCCACATGTAATAACCGCATCGTCTAGTCAAAAATCGGTTTTCTTCTACTAACAAATGCAAAATGAAGGACTTGTTGTCATTTCTCCTAGAACATTCAAGGTTAGTTTCTTGTAAAATAAAGATTGTATAAATTTTGTTAAGATCAATATAGAAAGCACAAAGGAGAAAAGAGGAAATTGGATTCCAAGATGGAGGAGGAACTTACAAATGAGCAAGCAAATCATGGGGCACCTTTTCTTGTTGCAGGTTATGGAAAGATTCAAGTTTCTTTTTATGAAAGAAGAAGAGGTGTAGTTTTGAAAAGAAATGGCCCAAATATTTTCACAGCAAAATGTACATTTCCAACATGTGTAAAAACTAAAATATCTCCAACTTCAATAAACTGCTCAGAAACAAAACTTTCCCAACCATTTGTGAAAATTTCCCATGTCTTAGCATAGCACAGGTTCACATGCCACAATTGCCCACTTGGGCCCTATAGTATTGCATCTTCACATGCCCCACATTGCATTCTCTACACATAATCAATAGGGACCTCCTGCAATAAACAAAATGCATTGGAAGAATAGTTACTTCCATCAAGAATTGATCCAATTCCAATTCCCAATTCTAATTCTAATTCTAATTCTCAAGAATAAACAAAATTATAATTCTGAATTTATATGGTTGGAGTTCACTAAATTTTGGTGTACAGACCTAAAATTAATTTCGGTGCCTTAACCGCAAATTGGTGCTATTGTACATATAGCCACACTGGTGCATTTTAGTTACTGTGCGTTGGTGTCGGTGTTACCTAAGGATGCACTGGTGTGGTTCTATTAAGTGACGCACTGGTGACGAATAAACGAAAATTAAAAAAGCACAACTCTATTTTCTTTAAGTGAAAAAAAAAGCGGAAAATTAAAAAATGGGTGGCAAAATATTTTCGAAAATCTAATTTCATAAAATAATTCTTTAAATACTAAACAGTTTTCATTATTTCACTATTTTTGCTAAAATTTTTGGCTAGAGATTCACAGGAGACATACGTGGAGCAAGAGATCTGGATCAGCGAAATACGTTCAAAAAGAAGTATAGACAATCAAAAACCAAACCTCTGGTGATTCAAACCCTGTATCATAGAATTTCAAACTGTTGAACACCTAATCCTCTATGGGTAGGTGTGGAAGGCGAAGAGTTACAAAGGAGTCCAAGTGACCTTGGAAGATGAATCCAAGAGTCACACCATTGTATTATAAATGTACATATATGGTGAATAATATGAACAACTAATGCTTATATTTCCCTTTGTGTGAGTTTAGCTTCTCCCACACCATGTGTGTGTTTAACATGGTATCAGAGCTGTTACGTTCATAACCAAATCAATCTTGTGTGAGCCACTTGTTTTTGTGGCCTGTGTAAATCTGCAAAAATCCTGTGCATTTTTGCAGCATTCATAAATTATTTTTGCGAAGAGAAGAATTATGTACTACCATATTTCTGAACTTGAAAGTCTGTGCATTTTAAAGTCTGCAGGTTTTCTCACTGGTCCTTGCTACATTTAGTTTTTACTGCTCCTGACATTTTGTTTTACTGCTCCTGCCATTCTATAATTTTGAAAAAATTCTAAGTTTTTTTACTGCAAATTCTGCAATTTTTTTTGCACATTCTACCTATTGTTTTTGCACACCACTGTGCAATTTCTGTTAATGTGCAATTTCTACTCAAATTCTAAGCACAGTTAAATTTACTGTACAATTTTTTACTATTCACTAATTCTCATTCCCACCCACACTGCCAAGCTCCCAACCTATCCTCACAATCGCTCTCTGCTCTCACAACTCTCGGCCCTCCCCACCTTCTCACCATAGCTCTCATCTCACACTCCCATCCCCCTCACCGCTTCCCTCATCCCCCCTCTCCCACAGCCTCGCTGCAACACTCACCCACCTGCCCCCTTACCTCTCCTCCCTTTCGTGCCCCTCTCCTCTCTGCTTGCACACCCACCCATTCCTCTTTGCTCAGACGCCCTCACTCCTCGCACACCCACCCATTCCTCTCTGCTCTCACTGCATTCCCTGCCACCTCAAACACTTGCCCTCCCCTCTCACAATCCCCGCCCCCTCATTGCACTCCCCGCCCCCTCAGACACTCGCCCTCCCCCCTCATGCTCACCCCCTCACCCCTCACAGCCACTCTCCCCATCCCCCTCACTGGGCCCTCCCTCCCCTCCCACGCAGATTCTTTGTGTTCCATTTTTTATCCTCTGCCTCTTTTTTTTTTTATAGTTTGACCTTCCCCAGAAAATACCTTCCCCAGTAATCACTTTCCCCAATAATCACCTTCCCCAGAAATTACCTTTCCCACTTCCTCCCTCCCCCAGCAAATACCTCCCTCAGATAACACCTCTAATTCTTTTTCTCAAATTTTTTTTACAGATTTTTTATTTGCAAAGTTGAAACTAGAATTGAGTTTTGCGGTGAAGATTAAAAATAAAAATAAAAAATAAAAAATAAATGCCGTGGAAAATGAAGCATCATGCAGAAGCATCGTGGACCATGCAAGTGAAGTAGATGAGTTTCCACACATTGGGATCTGAGAATTGGTAGCTGGTTATTTATTTTCCTGTTCTGGTGGTGATTCATAATATCCAGCCATTCTATTGAGTGACTAGTCGTGCGTGCTTTGAAATATCAATGTGTGAAGTGAATTCAGCAAACTTTGGACACCATTGGTCCATGTTTCCAATTCTTCCCATTCATTAAAGAAGGGATACAAACAGTTTGGTTGTATGAAGAAGTGAGTATTTCTCATTGAAGGTTCGTTCTCTACAAAATAGATTTGTTGGAGTAAAACAATTTGAAGAGTAGAGAAATCATTAGTATTTTTTTGCCCTAAATGGCTATTGCACAATGGTTTTTTGCTACACATTTACAAAAATATTTTGCAGTGACATTGTATTGTACTCACATTGTGAGTGGGTATTGATTCTTAGTTCATAGTTGCAGTCAAATTTTGAAGTGTAACTTTGCGTTGTTGAAAAAATGGCTAAAATCAATGATGCATTAGAGTTTTTTAATAACCTCATTCATTCCATTGTTCATGATATGGTAAAAATGAGCAAGAACGCTCTTTTTAATATTCAAAATTTCTTGCAAGATGCATGAGACAAGATTGAGATTTGCAGTTGGAGTCTCAGCTCTAGCAAGATGAACTTCAACAAAAGAGTCATCATTCTCAACCTGTTTCTGTTCAGAAAATTGAGAGGGACTCCCATCAGCAGCAAGAATATAAAGTTGCAGTCAAATCACATTCAGTTCCTTGTACAAGAGCATATTTACATGCAGATGCAGCAGCTCAGTCTGCACTTCCCAAGCCCATCATCAGACCTTGGGAAGAGCTTGTCCACAACAAGCATAGAACAGGTCTTGGATATGACAAGGAGTTGTCCCTTCATATTCTAGAGTACTCAAAGCCCATCAAATTTCAGAATGCTAGATTTATTTATGATAGTTCACATTCAGCTATTCCAGATCCTGCTCCTCTTCCACAACAAAAAAAAACAACAAATTGTAAAATGCCAACACTGTGATCACGTAGGCCATATGAAAGATCATTGTTTCGATCTTCACGCATGAAAGAAATATGTTCGGCACACCCATTCTTCATACAGATGCTTCAAAAACATGCGTCTAGCAAGAACAAAGATTCATCTTGGATGGATCGCTTCTTGGCAATGGGGATCAACAACCAAGAAGATGTTTAAGTCACATGTCAAAACTTGTTCTATAATATTTAACAAACTTGCAGTTGATTTTTCGCCATAATCTCACCTTGTACCTGATAGGGGGGGAAATGGTGGTCATCTACAAGCTTCGATGCCACATCAATCGAGCCTGAGCCACAATCTCTCATTCTAGATTTAGAGTTGTAGTCAGAGACACAGTAGTTCAAGCGAGCCTGAGCCACAATTCGTCAATCCAGATTCAGAGTTGTAGCCAAAGACACGGATGCCCATGATCATGCCTTTGGTTGGTGGACAACCTTAAACCATCTATGCGAGGTTGATATTATTCCTCTTTCAGAACACTTCCTCTAGCAGAAGACTTCAACTTCTTGCCAACTTTGGAAGAGTTCCAGGAAATGAATCAAGCATTCCAGTGTTGGTGGTCATCCTTAAACAATCACAGGTTGTAGACTTCCCTTCTTTTAGGTTGAAGGTCTCCCTCTTCAAATATGAGGGACACTTCCTCTAGCAGAAGCCCTCAGCTTCTTGTCAGTTTTGGAAGAGTTCCGGAAACTGCAATAAGCATTGCGTTCCAGTTTTGTTGGTCATCCTTAAACCACCTCTTTATACCAACATTTGAGAGAGTCGATTCAACCAAAGTGTTGCCATGCATATTTTGCAGATTTGTATTACAACTCTCTTCTTGGACTCACACATACCCCTTCGTATTAAGGGGGGGGGGAATGTTGAACACCTAATCCTCTATGGGTAGGTGTGGAAGGCGAAGAGTCACAAAGGAGTCCAAGTGACCTTGGAAGATGAATCCAAGATTCACACCATTGTATTATAAATGTACATCTATGGTGAATAATATGAACAACTAATGCTTATCTTTCCCTTTGTGTGAGTTTAGCTTCTCCCACACCATGTGTGTGTTTAACAAAAACCATCTCGTGATTAAATTTGATTATTTTTTTACTTTTTCTGTAGTTTTATCCATTTTTACCCTAAACCCTTCATTTTTTTTTGTTTTTTCCCTTTCTTCTCCTTGTTTCTATGATTTTAGAATTAGGGTTTTTCATTTTAGATTGACATCCAACCCACGGGACGACTTGCATAGTCAGATCTCAGTCCATTCGACCATTGCGTGAATTTTTGGAAAAAATGGATTTTTTTCTTATCGGTGCACCCTGCGTAACCTAGAGCACCGTGCAAGTACTGTAATAAAAAAATCAAAAACAATTTTTTTAAATCATTGCGCTATATCTGAAATAGGGCACCGGTGCTCTATGTTACGAGGATAGCACCGTATGGTCTATTACAATGTTTGTGTGGTGCATTTATAATACCCCCACGCACCGTATGGTCTATTATACTATTTTTGCAGTGCATTTTTAATACCCCTACGCACCGACGGCAGTGCGTACATCATGAAAGGTCCACCGATTTCTTGAGATTTATCTTTTACCTGAAAAGTTGACAATTTATTTATAAATATATTAATGAATGATATGGTACGAGTTTCAGATTGATAAAGAAATGGCTGACAAGAGATCAAGTAACAAAAATACTGATAACACATCAAGAAAAGCAAAAAAGGCAAGTTCTTTGTAAATTCTTTATAAAAATATTATTTTTGAACTATATGTAAGCTTAACTAATATGTATTGTTTATTGTGTATCATGCAGAGCCACAAAATGACGAAGCTCGATAAGATTATTTCGGATCTAGGACGAGAAGAGCATAAAATCTTGATGGAAAAATTGCAAAAGGATGAATAAGGTGAATGAAAAAAATATTATCGATCCAATATGAGTTTATTTTTTTAATTATCATTAATAATATACTTATAATTATTTGATAACATGTGTCAAACAGTCTATTAATTCACATCTATTTAATGCTCTACAGGGACCAACAACTCAGAAAAGGATTGTTGTTCTAAGAAAAGAAAAAAATTAGAACATGCAAATGAAAATGAATTACTCCTTAGCTCATCTGGAGTGGTGCTGGAGGTTAACGAAAGGGGGAAAAACTTTTACAAAATTTTGAGGGATCTAGTGGAATGAATGTACAACGTTATTTCCACTTACAATACAAAAATCAATCTAATGATTCCAAGAACCAAATTTTATCTAAACTACAGGAAGAGTTTCCAAAGAATTGGTCAATGAGACATATTAGACTTTTAATAGCAAAAACGTACAACAACAAAAAAGATGGAATGAAAAAGTAATATTCTTGTAAATGTTTGTCTAGAATTATTTATAAATATCAATTTTGTTATATTTAGTTTTCATATATCAATATAAAAATTAAATATTTTATTGTCATGTTACATTTTCAGGAAGATTATGAAAATCTCAAAAGATGAATGAGTTGATATCAGAAATATTCCAGTAGGAATGTCCAAAAAGGTGTATAAGGAGATGGTCAAAGAAATGGACAAAATTGCATCGCAGGAGGAGCCATCTTAATGACAACATGCTTCAAATGTAATATGTAATCATTGAATTTTTCGATCATTAGGTACAATAAATAAACAATTTAGCATTAAATATTAATTTTCAAGAATTTTCTTGCAGAAAAGAAAAGAAAATGGAACCCATTCAGCACATAAAACAGGACGAGAAGGAAGAAAAGGATTGATATCTAAGTTTGTGAGTAATTGTTACTTCCTTATAACAAATTAACTAGATTTCATTTTTGTATTTTTTTAAGTTGTTTTAGAAAAATCATCATTGAATGTCTTCAAACAAGTGCTAACATACAAAGAAGAACCATCGAAACGAATGCGATTGAAGTGGGTTAAATATGGAGTTGTGAGTATATGTTGGCATATCACAAATTAATTGTGGAATTTGTAAGCATATCGATCTTGTTTTACTTAGATCGAAAAATCCCCATAATTAATAGAACAAAAAAATATTTTATATTAAATATATGATTTGTTATGGGGTATAAAACTTGCAGGAAATAAAGCATGGAACTGCGACAATGGATGGAATTTTGAAAGATGGCATGGTACATGGTTTTGAAAGAATGTGTGTAGTTTATGAGTCAATTTTTGCTATGGTACATCATTTTTCTTTTCGATTTACATTGATGTATATTATTTAATATTGAAATTTTCATTATTCTCACCAATGTATATACACCCATTTCAGTTTATTTTTATGTTTGTATATGGAAGGTGAAGAAAAAAAAAACAATAAACACCGTGAACAAAACATTCCTGAAAATAACCCAAGTCATGGAAGTAGATCTAGTAGTGACAAAAATTCAAGCGAAAAATGATGATCACTATGTTTGGATATCAAAACAAGGCTTTGTATTTTTTGAAATATGCCTGTGAAATCAGACATTTTGTTTAATGTAATGGACATAGTGTCCCAATTGAAAGACAAAGGGATACCAATAACTATTCCATTTTTTATGATAAAGACTGTCTTATTCATATATATTATATATCATAAAATATGTTTTAATTTATTCTATTGTGTTCTCCATTGTCTCTATTGCGTTCTCCATTGTTGTTCTCAAATGCACTAATAAAAATTTAATTCATATGAATATTGTTATAAGATATATATGTGTCGACTTTTTATGAATAATGAATTTTAAAAAACCACAATAATTATGATATGATATAACAAATTAAACCAAACATCACATTCAAATGCATTAATAAAAAATTAATTAATATGAATATTATTATAAGATGTGTCGACTTTTGATGAATAATGAATTTAAAACAGTCACAATAATTGCAATGTTACAAGCCAATGTTTCTAAAAAATACAAAATGAAAACCGGTGTGTGTCAGTAACTGTACACCAGTGTGTTTGTATTAAGAAGCGCGCCGGTGCGTTTCTACAACCTATGGGCACTGAACAAGCACTAAAACCAATTAAAAATATCGGTGTGTTTGTGCGGTACGATGCACCAGTGCGTTTATGTGTCTATACGCACCAGTGTCATTGTACGATATATGGGCACCACACGAATACCGATACCAATTATTAATCTCGGTGCGTTTGTGTGATACTACGCACTGGGGCGTTTATGTGTCTATAAGCACCGATGCATTTGTACGACCTATGGGCATCGCATGAATATTGATACCAATTATAAATCTTGGTGCCTTTCTATGATACTGTGCACCAGTGCGTTTCGATAATTCTACGCGCCAATGCCTTGATACGACCTATGGGCACTGCACAAATCCCAAGACCAATTAGAACGGCACTGTGCGTTGTATCACCAACACTATGCCTGGTGCAGTTTTATACCTTAATAGCCCAGTGCATTCTCCTTCGACCACCCCGGGGCACCTTCTACATGTATGCACAGGTGTGTTAAAGCCAGAGTAGCGCACCGATGAAAAAAAACATCTGTAATAACCTCCAGCCGCCTATTTTTTTTAGTTGTGTTGAATTTCCATTAAAAGCTCCGCCAAAACCTCCGTAACCATAAACGGGTGTTGTAGAAAATGTTTTTTTGACAATTTTGGCCAATTTTATAACACTGAAAACCTCCTTTATAACCTCTGCTAGAGGGTCTCATCCTTGTAGTGATTTTCTGTAGGTGAGCATTTAGGCTGAAAAGAGAAATCCAAGGTTTGTTCCCCATAATGCTGATGTCCTTCGTATAACTCAAATTCTTGAAAAAAATCTTCTTCCTCCTGCAAACACACCTGAGAAGCTCCACTATTTTCTCCTTTATTCACAAAATCATTAAAATTATGAAAATTGTAATGATCTTCCAGGCTTTCATCATGTAGTTCAGTTTTTGCAACGAATTTTTTACTAGAATCTTAGAATGCTTAGATTCTTGTGTTTCAAAAATATAGGAATCCTCTGACACCTTTTGAAAATCCTTGTTCATCTCTGAATTTGCATTCTCTTGTAAAGAAATTCCAATGTTTTCTTGACAGGCCCTCTTGTCTTCAACAAAACTTGTTCTTTCAACATGACAGGAAAAATTTCTACAAACCCACACATTATCTTCGATTTCCCGTGCATAAAGAAACATCAGCTCTAGAGTGTAAGGCTTTCTCTCCTTGAGATAAAAAACCAAGACAATAGAAAGAGCCCTCAAATAGTAAACTATAGCTACAGCTTCAGGATAGAATATAGATAGCGTGCTGAAATAGATTTTTTGAAACCTCCTACTAAACTCAGCGATTGATTCATTACTCTGCCTCTGGATAGAATATAATTCCAAAAAGTGTTTTTCATATGACTTATGCTCACCCCAATATCTAATAAAGATATATTGAAAACCTTGCCATGAACTAATTGAAATTGCTTCCAAACACTGGAACCATTGCTGAGCACCCTGCTTTAATGAATGAAAAAACATCCTTAAAGCCACATCTTCATAAATAATTTGAAATATTTCTAGAAATTACTCAAATTCCAAAATATGTTGTTCAGCTGAAATATCCTCCTCCTCTACAGATAAATTTGGCAAAAATTTGAATCCTTTTGAAGGATACTGATGAAGAATTGTGGGCAGCTTCAGGGGTTTAAATATTTCTTTATTTTTGAGCTGAAAAGCAGTCAATTGCTTGTGAGGAAAAATATTATCACCCAAATATGATGATTCATCACCTTTACACCCAGACTATGACTGATCATATTTATAAATTGTAATGCAAAAGTCATCTCTCCTTTCATATTTAGGAGATAAAGTTGTGTCAAGATTAATAATACAAGCAGAAGAAAAATCTTCTTTTTCCAATAAAGAATGTACTTTTTGGGCCTTATAATCTTCTGAGAATATAAATCAGGAAACAATCTTCTTGATGTGCAAGGGAAAATATACCACTGAACTGATAGTGAAAAATAAAACTTATTTTAAGAGATTAAAACTTTGATACCCGTTTTTTCCACGATGATTTCTCATTTTCTTGCCAGCAAAATTCTTTATATAATGAAATCTTCATCAGTGGAGTCACCGGGTGAATAATAAACAACCAAATTCTATATCTAAATCTTGTTCACCATCAAGAAATAGATCTCAATACCCAGGGAAAAATAACTTTGTGCCTTCATCCTCGGCAACAGCACCAAAAAGTGTTGTATCTTAAGAGACGATCCCTCGGTTGTGAAAAGAATTAGTGCGTAAGGCATTTTAAAAGTGTGTCACAGAAATAATTTTATCATGAGGTCTCGGTTCTATCCCAGTGGAAACTAGTTTTCTAAAACCCTTAATGATCTGGAAGAATAAAATATTTCACGATGCCATTGACTGTTGATACCTGAATGGAAAAGAAGAATTGCAGGGGAAACTCAAAGTAATATGTTGTAAACACATAATATATTACTTTTAAGTTTCAGAGGAAATTCATGGAGAGAGGGGAAACTCAAAATAACATTTTGTAAACATAGAATCAATTACTTTAAAGTTTCAGAGAGATTTTCTGAAGAGAGGGGAAACTCGAAATAATATGCTGTAAACAAAGTATTACTTCTGAGTTTTAGAAAGAATTTTCGAAGGGAGAAGCGATGGAGTCAAGGAGTGCTTATTAAGGCTATTTAACTATTACTTACAAACATAAATGAGACACCAACTGGTTATTTACTTCACTTCATTCAAGGAAGAAACCACATAAAATGGCACAAGAAACATGAATCACCATCAACAATTGCAGGAAACTTGTTGCTTCTTCCATTCACCCCCTCAGAAAAATAAGTACAAAATGTAGTTACCAAGAGGTCCAAAACTAGGAACCCTTCCTCTGTCTTTATCTCCTCCTTAAATACAAAAAAAAGTTGTTTGTAACTGCTCAAGCTTCTTGAAACTCCTAGACTACCCAAAATTGTTAAACTACTTATTACATTGCAATCGAGTACACCATTGTAGCTTCAATCTTAACAAAGAAAAAAAAATAACACTTGGCATATAATCCTTTTGTTGAATCTGATTTGTTTCTTATGTGTCTCTTTCCGTTTCGGCTATGATGTCCTAACAGTCTGCATAAACGCATCTCCACCCGAATCTGCCCATACTTTGGTGTTTCGAACACTATCATCATGTCACCTGATACCTGGCTATGGCTCTTCTGCTTGTGCCTATTGCATTTTGTCTTCCCTTCACCTTTTCTCTGTGTTGGGTCACATACCCGACTCTTTTTTTCTGTGTTCATAATTTCTTCCATTATCAAGGCGTAACCGCTTTTAAGACTTCTGCACATAGCGTTGGGTCTTTTTCCACCCAAGTCTACTCCTGCGTTCAACCTTTTCTTAATAAACCACCGCAAGATTTTGAATTGAAACATATTCTATTCACCTTTTAGGAATGCATTACGTCTGCTTTCTATATCATTTCAACGTTTCATCAATTTTACGTTATAATCCTCCTTTTCCTCCTCCGATGCGACTTAACACAGGAAATTATTTACATCCGAATTTGAAATCCTTTGGAGTTCACCTTTGAACTACATCGCATCTGGGCTCTTTATCTCACTTCGCAACTCTACTAATTTCCAATTCCTACAATCGTCGCTAAACCTTATCTCATGCGATGTGCGATATACTTTGCATCGCATTGCCACCCCCCATATTTATCTCATCAAAACTTAAATCACTTATCGTGCAAATACTTAGCAATAAACACAAAAATCGCCGATGTGCGATATGCGTCAACCGTCTTATGTGATCTTCTCCGTCCATTGCTCGCTATCATTTCTGTGATTTGATCATTACCATCCATCTCTTCTTCACTTCGATTTTCTGACTTGACCTGTGCGCTCACAACTTTCTCTATTTGTGGACTTGAACCGTTTAACTGCACGTACCCTCGCGCACTGCTGTGAATGCAAACTAGCCCGACTCTGCCCGCGCATTCATGACTCCTTCATGCCTTTGCTTCTTTGGTTTTGGTTCAAGTGCACATGTGATGATGAATCCTCGTTGATCTTGTGGTTATCCTTTCGAGCATATTACAGGTCTTCTTGAAATTTTAACAACTATTCCTTAATACCTTGAATTTCTCAGAAGCTATATTGACTTTTAGTTGAGTCAAATTAGGCTACAACATGTGGGATGTATGCTTGGGAATCAACAGGAGAAGGTGAACCACTCATCCTTCTCATATGCCATAGGATAAGGTGAACCACTCATCATATGCATATTTCAATCGTAGGGGAAGGTGAGCCACTCGTTCTACGTACATGTGCATGTAATCATAGGGGAAGTTGAACCACTCACCCTACACACATGTCAACCATTGTGTTGGTGTGTTTGGTGCATGAATGTATGAAATCACACTTTCTTAAGAGGGGTGGTTTTTCCCTCTTAAGTTATTGGTCATAGGTAGAAAATAGATGGAGTCAAGCAAGTTAGTGGAACATGCTAAAACATAAACATACTAGATAGAGAAATAGCATGCATATTCAAACATAAAAAATAAACTAAAACTAAAACAAATAACACAAAAGCTCTAAATAGAGTCAAACAACTTCAATAATCAAAATGGCGGTGCTTACGTCCCCTCTTATTGAGTTTTGATAGGAAATGAGGATGAAAATTTAACCCACTTGCCAAGGGGCCCTTAGAACTAGGGGTTCTAAGTCCCGATGCAAGGATGTCTTTACTTCTGAGCTGCCTTGGCGAAAAGTCTCCCTCTCTCTACTATGTTGGACTAGAGTTGTTAGATGGCCAACAACTGAGTCCCCTCTATCTTTGCTCCAGATCAACAACTGCTGGTATTTTTTGGGGCAATTTTGGCCATCATAACAATGTGCTCTCATATTGTTCATCTCTTGGTGGCATTTTATAGGAGAATTCAAATCCTCCTTCCCTCTCTTGTTACATTATGGATAGTGACCCAAGAGAGGAGGGTGATTCCATTGTGTGCCACATTTATTCAATTGTGTGCTCCCTTGAGGTCCTAGGGAGG
This sequence comes from Pinus albicaulis, assembly GCA_034641835.2. NCBI lineage: Eukaryota > Viridiplantae > Streptophyta > Pinopsida > Pinales > Pinaceae > Pinus > Pinus albicaulis. The sequence continues at coordinate 56,306,778 of CM076579.1, read as the reverse complement.
CTTGGGTGGCTGTCCTTAGGCGGACTCAAGTGTGGAATCAATGTCCTGGAGTGTGCCTTGTGGTCCGAGAAAGTGACTTCCTCCACTCTCAGGATTGTGTGGCTTTTCGAGCAAAAGTCGCACAAAGGCGTGCTTATCAAAGAATTCTATGCAAAAAGGTGCATTTGACTGGTTCGTTTTGTGCGCAATTTAATTTTTCCTTTCATACCTTATAGATTTTTAAATACTTTAGATTCTCTAATGTCTTTCATCCCTATAAATCCTTCTACTTGACATTGAATAATGCCATCTTTTCTTGTCTGATTTTCTAGTGATAATAGTTTCTTCCTAATGTGTGAGGTCTAGGAAGAACTGTATAGCCGAAATACATATAGTTTATTTTCTTTGTGGAGAGAGAGAGACCTGCGTGTAGCTTGGAGTTGGAGACACCCTGCACCGGGTCGAAGAGTGACCATGTCCTATGGGATCCCTGCAAGTAAAGTTACAATACAAGATATACAAATTTTCTACGAGGCGGGCATGTCCCATGCTCGTGATGCTTTGGCTAGTTATACAAATCTACTTGACAGATACAGGTTATTTATCTGTCACTAGTGGAGTCGCCAATTCTATGTGATAATACTAGTGTTATAAGTGTTTCTAAAAATCATGTCATGCACTCAAAAAACAAGCATATTCCAATAAAATATCACTTTTTGAGAGAATAGGTGCTTGAAAAATAGTTCAAACTGGAATATGTTCCCTCAAAGAAACAATTTGTAGATATATTTACAAATCCATTTCTACATGATTCCTTTGAATATCTTAGACAAAAACTAGGAGTGGTCTCTGCCTCATCACTTTATTGATTATTCTTACGGACCTTTCATGTTCAAGGGGAGTTAAGTCTAAAAATTATTACAGTTTACTTTTTGTACGCGAATCTCATGAAGGACAGTCACATATATGCGTGATTTTGGTTCTAGACAGTAACACAGTTTCTCTATGATGAAGAAATAGTGGGACAGTCTAAGGGAGAGGTTCTAGTATATTTCATTCAATTATTCTTTGGCCCTCTATCTCTAGTGTTGATTGGTTACAATATATTGACATTCATATGCTAGTTAGAAGAGATATTGTCTTATGATGGTTATGAGTTGATGCTACTATTTTACCTTTACTAATTTATGAGTTGGATGTGATTAGACCTTACAATGAATAGTTGGCATAGGTTCAGGGGGAGAATTTTCTATATTTCTAGAAGTTCATTATTGACATTATGATTTCTTGATAATTCCTTGCTTCATAATGATTGTTTGATAATTCCTTGCTTTATAATGATTGTTATGATTGGTGATGCTTCTAATGGCACATATTTTATTAAAGTTTTGGATGATGAATATATTTTTCTTAATAATTTGATTATGCTATGCTGCTTTAGGATTACCTAAGTTGCAGGATGCTTATTTTTCTTAAGCTACATATCAAAAAATTTCTCTATTGATGTCCTTGATTCTCCTATATATTGGTGATGATTCATGATCCTATATAATATATGATGGTTGCTGAAGCCTCTCATGGTCTTGCTACCTCACTATTTAGGTCTTTGGTTTTGGTCATAAATTTCATATCTATATCTTGATGCAAAGGTCATGTAAAGACCCATAATGTAATAATTGTAATACTTAGACATGTTTGGACTATTAGGGTTGTTAGGTCCCTGTAATTTGTCAAATTGGTAAGACCAAATAAACAAGGGTAACATCAAACCAACTTTGGAGTCCTAGGTCCTAGCCCTCCTAGACTCAGAGAGGGCTCTCTCTATATTTGTATAAAAGATATAACTTGATTGATTTAAGATGTTGATTTTAGGCTAGTTAAAATGATAGGGATTGTTTGTTTTGCTTTGCTTGGTTGCTTGTTAAGAAGAACAGATAGAGTAAGAGAAATTCAAACCATTGGGCTATGGAGTCTGTGAAAGGTTTTAAGAGTACAAAAACAAATCAAGGGTGTTCCACAGGGCAAGTTAACAAATCCAAATGGATCTTAATAGCTGCTATAGGGTAATATAGTTGGGTGGTGGTTATTAGGTATCACTCTCACGGCTTTCCAGTGACCAAGGCAGATTGTCAGATTAGCTGTAATGTTCCAGAGATGCTGCATGCATGTTCATAATAATATATATAATCGACAAAGAAAGATGGAAATATTACATCTTTGTGGACAACAAATCCTATGGAGAACACCAAGCAGTGAAGTAGAGATCCTTCTTCGCCGGCTCCAAGTCCAGATCCTATAATCAATCAAAGCACCTGCGTAATCTCTACAACAATATATCTTCTTATCAATTAAACTAGCATATAAGAAACATAAAACAATAAATATCTAAGCCATTCATATCATGCTACATAGATGATCGAACAACAATTGTGACACTGATGCATCGAATGGAAAAAACATATATAGTTATAATAACTTATGAAAAGGAGGATTACAACCGTCAGTTGCACCAAGCCCTCCTCAATCTCCCAATTCCTCTCTCTCTTTCTCTATCTCTGCGTGTGATGATGCTCAAGGCAGAAATCTCTCAATGAACTTCGCCGATCTTTAAGCCTCACACTACAACAATGAAATTCTGCTCTACATATAATCAAACCTTCGACCTTAGACCAAGAGCCCACAGCTCCAATTTATAGGAGATGGAGAGGACAAACCTTGCCAACTCTTTCAACCTATTCAAATTGGGCAAGATCTAGATGTGTCCTCACTTTTCCTTTCTTTTGCCTTCCATAGGAGTTCAGTTATGTTTGGAAATTCCTAATAAAAGGTTTGTGCCATTTTAGTTTCTATTTTGAACTGATTACTTTTGAGAGAAAGCTGGAAGTGCCAGTATGTTTTCCACAAGATATTTCCCTTTTCACACTCAAACATGGTTAACTCTGCCCCTTGGGCAAGACAAAGCATTACCCTAGGAATTAACGCTCCCTTTGCATGGCTTAGGTGTGTTATAACTCTGCCTAGTTGTTTCTTGGGTGTGTTACCTTGGCAAAAATGGGTCTTGTCTAGGTCATTTTATTCCTTCCATGTTATCTTCTCCTCTGAGCTGATGAGGAGGTCATTTGTCCTGTAACAGATGCCCCCTAAAGTGTGAGGTCAGAGACGAAGACGATGGCCGAAATAATTTATAACAAGTGTAGTAGAATGAGAGGAATTGAAGGACTGGGGAAAACCTGAAACAACAACATATGTCAAAAAATATAGTATCTGTCTTGAGTCGAGCATTCCCATGCTCAGTAGGTAATCAATGTGATTTCTCTAAAAAAGAGATATGAATAGTGTGTCCACCGATGATCATAACGTGAAAGTGTCTGTCATAATAGGACAAACTGATAAGCTGTCTCCAAAAAAACGATATCGCAACTTGGGAGATGAAACATAGCTGTAATGTTCTAAACCTCAACCCAAGGTCTTGTTTGCCGCTTCACTAAACTGCATATTTTTGTACATGTGAATGAATGAGTTGTAGTTGAACATGTGGGAAATCATTTGATTACCAGTAAATAACAAAAACTGTTAACAGACACGAGGGTGGCCACCGATAATGATGATGGTCCATAAGATGCACAGTACAATCTAACGAGTGTGAATAAAAGGAGTTGACGTTGAACACTCATAGAATCATTAGATCGGGAGCCAATATTGAGAACCCCCAACCAAACACAAGGTGGCCTACCATTGATGTCTGCAAGTATCTGGGTACTGACATGTTTCCAGATCAACTTCCTAGATAAGATGTTGAATTCTATAGGAATAGATCTTTCAAAAGGTAGGCAATAAGGCGTCCTACATCAGTTGAAACAAAACGGGAAAAGATGATTTTGTTTGATGGAAATAATCAAGATAAAATGGGAATAACTGACGACAAATAGGTACTAGTATATGATGTCTTTGGTTGATATAAGGAGCAGTAGATAGCGGGATCCTCTTGAACAATAGAAGGCACTTTAACAGGGTACTAGGCAACTTCGGATTAATGAACACCAAAGAGTATTAGGATTCACCAATGCAGGAACACTAGTATATGAAGGCTAAAATAATAGATGGTAGGGTTCGGCTAAATGTGAAAGAGTTTTCTAGGAAGTGCCATGTTCAATATTTTGTGCTACCAAATCGACCTTTAAAATGTAACAGAAGAAGTATGCATTTTGTCCAATTTTTTTCCCCGTCTGATTAAGTTTAACGAGTCCAGATGGGTAAACTCAATTATTTTTTCATATTTAGAGAGTCTGAAAAACATCATAAAAGACAACTCTAGGGGGTACCTTTGTCATGTTTGATAACCGGGCATGACGAAGGGAGAATAGTAAGCCTGAAATAGTTCATTTTCCGTGAGTTAGTCCATTGAATTCGGAAAAGTGATAAATCTATGTTCTATGGACATCTGCCTCATTTTTTATGAGTACGACGAGAAGAAGTAAACTCAATGTTATTTGTGAAATTTTAACGAGTCCAATAAAGAAAAAATCGATGCTCTCCATGAATTTTTAACGAGTTCCACAGAGAAAAACTCGATTACTTTTTATGTTTAATGAGCTTTGAAAAAGATGAAAAGAATGGCTCCTATTTCTTTTTTGTGGTAGTTTAACAAGCCCAACGAAGGAAAATTGGGGTTTTTTCAGTTTTATCAGCTAGAAAAAGTCCCTAAAAAGAAAGCTCGAAACTGGGTCGAACATGGTCAGATTTGCACATAAACATTGACAACCCATCAGAGCATCAGTAACATATGAAAACCAATAGTTGGGACAAAATATAGCATGAATTTACCAAATTTAAATAGACTAGCTGAATGATTCTTACCTCCAGAATGGCTATAAGAAGGCAACAGACCTTCATTTTCATTGTGTTGAGTGTTGTGATAGAGCTCTGGAGTGAAAAAGTGGTGAAACTTTAGTTGTTGCTAGTGGACAAACCGAGCAACGGTTTCTCATTCCGTGAGATTCAGGTAAGAGCTTGAACCTTCCTATAGCATTTCATTATCATTTGAGTTCTAATTACTGGGTGGAAACAGGGTTTTTAGCAAGCCCTAAATAATTTCAGTGGCTAACGCGGGTGCCCAGTGTTTTGACCCCATTAAATGCACTGCGTGAGAAGAGACATAGCGTTAGAGCGCACTATCGGGCACCGTGACTTGCGTTAGCCAGCAGAAGCTATTTATGAACTTGATTTTTGTCATTCTAAAGTGTTCTAGCCAAAAACTAATCCACTGAAAATTTTTCTTGTGCAGGTGTGAAGTTGTTTACCATGAGTATTTGGTGTGAAAGAGAGCAGGAACGGGAAGAACGCGAAATGGTTACTGATGATGCTACTTTTATAGTGCTCTGTAGATGCAGATTATTGAAGCATGATCATTTAGAGCTTATGAGAGGGTAGGAAGACCTTCTAAGATGGATCATCCAGTAGTGGGATGACTGGCAGCATGTCTTTCACATCGGGGGTAATGAACTCTCGATCGAGAAAGATGACATTTACTACCTGACTGGCCTGTCATGCAAAGGACTGAGGCCCAATCTGATAGGTTCCAGGGCTGATCCCCGCACTACTATGGATTGATCTGAACTTAATGCATAAGTGATTCTGTGGAAGTAAGTAACAGGGTGCCTATTGCATGGGTGGCAGTGAGACCGTTGAGGTCTCTCTTGTGGATGATAATTCGCTTGGTCGAAGCCAAGAATCAACACGTGGCTACCAAGGCCTAGGTATTGTTGGCATTGGATTTTATGCAGCCTCAGGTTTTCGACTAGTGTGAAGTTTTTGTTCGTTGGGTTCGAGCAGAGTCAATAGCATGTAAGACCCAGACCCAAAGAGAGTTTGGGTATGGCACATTGATCGTGTCTTTTATGCTAGAGCGGGTGCCCGCAATGAGGCCAAGAATGATCACAGATGAATTGGGACCTCGGGAGCCTAGACAGGCTCATTGGTGAGCTTTGATACTGTGGACTAGAGAGGGTCCAATCCGTCATTGTTTTGATGACGCATTCTTCGAGTGGTAAGATGACCAGGTCCTTATGATTGAGGATTATCCATATGCAGGGATGAACTACATAGGAGATCCAGAGTTGATTTTGCCACCGGGCACTCAGTGGGGTCCTGATGGTAAGAAAGAAGTTGATTAGTGTATTTTTGAAGTATTTTTTGTCTTTTTAATGTTTATGCAACTTTTTTGTTTAATGGGTGAATTTTTTTTTGACATAAAGCTTGTTGCTGAACACAGATGTGGCACATGTTCGTCCAGCTGGAGCCCCTTGCTATGCAAGGCGAGGAATGCAACTACCTGGTGCTGGTGCAGCAGTAGAAGTTGTAGCAGCTGCCTAAGACGGTGATGACTCACGTACATTGCACAAGCTTGCTAGGAACCTTGAGGGTCTAAGCATGGGTGTGCCACCTCTTCCCATGAGGGAGATTCCAATCCACCTACAATGACACACAGTGGGTGTGCCAAAGAGGTTCTTGGTGCCTCTTAGGAGGATAGACAGAGTATTTATCTGCTATTTCTAGTAGCAGGCTCAGGGGGAATAGTGGATAGATGTATAGATGTCAAAGAGAGGCTTAGAAGAGCCACTTTTTTGTAAAAAACACCCAATTTTTGAGATTTTTTTTGATGTAACTAGACTAGACACGACATATATATATACCTATACATATTTTGGCGGTTTTGATTTTGTGTTTTGAATTTTTTTTGTTATTTTCATGGTAGAAATATACACTCATGTATGACTCTTTCTATAATAAATGTGTCAAATGCCAATCTAATACATAATTTTCCAATGAATCAACTAATGTATTAAATTCTCTAGGAATGTGCTCAAACGCGATGGTTTCAAATTGACATTCTAGAAGTCGTACCCTTAAGTAATAACATAATAATACTAGATGAAATATGCGATAATGATTTTTTAACTGCATAACAACGAGTTGACAATCTAACCTGACCACCAAATTGGAGACGTCGCGAGATGCAGCTTCCGCGAGGAGTTGGATCACCGACATGTATTCAGCAATATTGTTGGTGGCATTGCCCAGGAAGATTCCCCCGGAATCAAGGAGTTCCACCTCGGGTGTGTAGAGGACCCAAGCAGCTGACGCAATGTGCTGAGTATGACGACTGGCACCGTCTGCGTATCCACCGTATTGTAATGTTCCCAAATTTTCACATAGCAATTTGGAACATTAGATTTTGCTACTTTCACCTAGGAGAGGAATAAATGGGTAAGGGAGCCCATGAACAATAAAAATATGAATAATTTCCACCTTAAGAAGGAAGGGGATCACTTCAAGAGCTGAAATTCACACTTACAAGTGTGAACATGGGAAAAATAGATAAGGACATAGTCAAGTTTGACTAAGTCAACATGCATTCTTGAGGAGGAAGAGATCACCTAAGAAAACGAGTTCAATGTGAACAAGGATCAGCCTAAGACACATATCTAAACTAGATTTAAGATCCATGGTGTGAAAATAGGCATTGGAGGTGGATTAGTTGACCAATTCAACAACGCAACCACAAAAGGAGGGAAGCAAGCTAGGGCAGTGCAGTTTTGAAAGAGGAAGATTCATGAAGAAGTCACCTCAACATTGTGTGGGGTCCGGGGCGAGGAGGCTCACCAAAGATAAAAGGAAGGCATATCATCAAAGGGACATCATTCATGTATTCAGATTTCTTGGTCTAGAGACCAATTTCATACTTCAGTTGTTTAGCCGGAGTTGTTGCACTGCTTAGTGCAAGGATTCCTGTGCAGGAATTCCATCCTCTCTTTGGATCAGCTTGCTTAAGGGATCAAGAGAGAAGTATTTGAGCTTCATTTCAATATTTTTCTTGCAGCCAATCATCCACATTCATCCACAGCATAGTCTCCTTCAGAAAAATGTGTCCTTTATGCAGCAGCAGTAGCAGCACAGCTGCACCCTTTGATTTGATGCAAATATTTGAGGAGGAGGTGCTCATTTCCCTCCGGGAGTTCTAATAAGAGGCCTAGGGCCATATATTTGTATTATTATGATATCTCATGTCATGTACAACCATTTTTAATACAGAGATTTAGTAACTGCGTTATTTTCTGCAGTACTGTTTGTTATTCATGCATTTTGCCGGAAACCTTTGCCGGGTGTCTTTTTCTTTGTATAACTAATGTTAAACCTCCATTTATCTGCCATTTGATTAATATAGACTTCATATCAGAATTTTTTTTATCATTTTCTGTAGAAACTCTCATGGAAATTATGCTCTCACTGTAATCCGAAATTTATGTTTAGTAAAGTCATGGGAAATCAGTGTTTTCTAGCCTAGCCGGGAAAGGAGGAGTTGTTTAATATAGATATAAGAATTATTTTGAGCTGAAATTAGAAGCATGGGTCCCTCATGACCTAAGATATCATATCCATCCATTTACCCTTCTTATTTTTACGCTCATTTCTGAAAACAACCTTTTTAGGTCATAAAATGCCCTTTTTCCCCACTTTTCGGATCATGAAAAAAAGTACCAATTGATGATTTAGCTAAAAATTATTTATATGTGTTTATTATGTATATTTTAAGCTTATTCATCACAACAGGACCGTTATACATCTTGTTCATTGCAGAGTTTCAGATTTGGAACATTACAGTGGTATTAGAGCATGATCTCTGGCACAGCCTGTGAGATAAAGCTATCAGAGGAGAAAAGAGGAAAATAAAAGATTAAAATTATGGATAGGATGAGCTCACTCTCATCCATTTTCAGATCCAAGAAGAAAGAATAAGAGAAATGCATTGAAACTCCAAAAGGGTTTCAAGGAGGAGAGAGCTGCAATGAAGCCTCTAGGTTTCAAGAGGTAGAAGAAGATGCATACACTTCCTGTTCTCATAGAGGAGGTGAAGAGCAAGGATGCCACTTAGAGCATTAAATCCTGAGTGGGTATTTGGCAGAATACAAGTGCCAACCCAGGGTTTTCAAATAAACCCCAGATTTCCCTCAGTTTATTCAATTGAGAGAAGAAAGAAGACCATGCAGTAAAAGAATGATGAGAGGTAATAGGTTCCTATAGTCTACATTTTATGGGTCAAATACAGCTAGAGCTTGGGAAAGGAAGCTTGAGGCATTCTTCCTACTTCACCCAATGGTAGAGAAGGAGGCAGTAGAAGTTGCAGCGCTGCACCTGGAGGGTGAAGCCAATGCTTGGTGGTTCAGTCACTCAAGCCATACAAGAGTGATTTCTTTTCTTGAGTTTACTCAAGGGCTGATTAGAACCTTTGATGGAGAAATATTATAAGAGAGGAAGCCCACACCACCATGGGAAAAAACAAGTACCAGTGCTATCGTAGCATTGAGAGAGCAGCCTTCTACGCCAACAGTTGGAGCAGCCATTACATTGGAGGGAGGACCCTTTGCAGCTCTACAAAAAGTTCCCACATCTCACCAAGGTATGGGAAGATTTCCATTTTTCCTTATTGCAGAAAATCTTTCTAAAAATGGTGGAAATTTGTCCTTATATGGCCCAGGATCAAATATTGTTGCTAAGGAAGAGCAGCAGGATTGCACTGCACTATGCAAGCTTGAATGGTTCAAGGATAAAATGAACCATCACTCTCATAGACCCCTGTTGAGTTGCACACAACCCTTGAGGCTGAGGTGTGATATTTTGGAGAGAATCATGAACCTCGAGGATGGAGTGAACCTTGCTCCAAAAAAATTCATGCAGAACCAAATGTTCATCTGGGAGTTGAGACATGAGATAGCCAAAACACCCTAGAGGAGGGTTACATCGCTGTCAAGAGGTAGCAGCAAGGAGGCTTTGCTTTTAGCCCCTTTGGATCCTTATGGGTTCAAAATTATCATCGGTGAGAAATCTTCTTTAGGAGGTCTCCAAGGAGTTGCATTTCAGCATCTCATGGAATGCAAGGAGAAAAATATGACATGGGAGGATGGTAGTCTATTTTGGAGAGATACCAAGATGGAGGAGGATAGAAGGCATTCATCGGTGGAAAAATGGATGTGGATAGTGTTGGGATCCTCTGTTTTGATAGATTGGCTTACCAAAAGACAAGGCAACATCAAAACCAATCTTTAGAGTTCCAGGATCTAGTCCTCTTGTTCTCAGAGAGGGATCTCTCAAATAGTTTGCAAAGACATGTCTTGTTTGCTTTTAAGTATTGATTTTAGACTAGTTATTAAGTGCAAGTGTTTGTTTGGTTTGTTTGTTTGGTTGAATTGGTACAACAGAACATGAAAGGTCTAGGTAGTATAGATAGAAAGAAGAAGTGTCAGGTTAATTGGGCAATGGAGTCAAGAAGAAGTAAATAACAAGCTCATAAATGGATATGGGATATCAAAGGGAAAATCTAACTTGGCCACAGGATCCTTTAGTTTTTGTGAATGAGATGGACATTAATGATTTTAAAAAGAGAAGTTTAATTCTCAACAAAGGGAACTTAAAAACATAACTTGAACAATAAAGAGGTATTTGATAGACAGGGCTAACCATGAATTCTACAAACCACACTTTAAGCAAATAATGACTTCAAGACAACTTTCAAAATGAAATCTAAGATTCGGGGAACACCCTATTTCCTCAAAGACTTTATTTCAAAGGAATTAGAAAACATGAAAGATTCACTGATAATTTCAGTCATAGAAGAGGGAACACCTAACGCATCTATGATCACAACTATAAAGACCTTTAAAACAATTGTTCAAGCAGGGACAAAGGCTATGATCAAAACAGACCTCCTTGGCTAACTGTAAACAATGGTACTTCAAAGGGAGACTTCAAAAACAGTTTTCAAGTGGTAGGAGACAAGCAGGGAAAACCATAAATCATGCTGGAACCAACTATTTGAACTATTTGAGAAATAAAAAATCATAAGAGTTCAAGAGAATGATTAAAGACTCTAGAATGCCTTAGCAGAAGAAAACATAAAACAGTGAAGGATAAATAGGTCTAAGGTGCTTCCAGGAGTCATTTCTTAGCCTAAAATTTTCATCCTACTGTAGTAAGAATTTATGAAACATAATGAAAACAAGCAAGACAGCAGACATTTCAGAATACATCACCAACAGCCAAGCTCAGGGATCCAATGATAGAGCCTTCTCAAGAACAAGCATGTCAAAACATAATCCAGCTTCCAAGACTTCAATTTCTTCTTCAACTTCAACGAACTATGTATTATTTCAGAGAGTTCCAGTGTTACAACTAGTGACCAACCAACCCTTTACAATGTGCTCCTCAAGGAGATTTTATAAGAAAATGAGGAGGTGGAAGAGTTCCTAGGGTTGAAGTGTAATTAATTCTATACTAAATGCAACTCCTAGCCTGGAAAACCATGCAAGGCATAAGGCAGGAATTCATTTAATTCTAACTCTATTTTATTAACTCTGTTTTCTGCTTTTTGGGCTTAGTGGGTGAAAAGATTGACTTTCAGGCATTTTCTTATCTTTTCAATAACTTTACTGACAATTTGAAATATCTTCCTTTGTTTGTAATAACTGTTCAAATGTCTTTAGTCTTAATGTTACTAACTGAGATTTTATCTGGGTATTCCTTTGAGGCAGAGAGGCTGCAGGTGGCAATTTTGGTAGCTGGGGATTCAATTAGCCGCTCTGATGTGGCATTCGAGGTCTTCTAGATCTGATTTGTGGATTAGGCCTTTGATTCTAGAGTTCATGCCTTGATCCTTTAAGCTTTTATTAACATATTTAAACCTTTGGTTATGCTCTGATCTTCATCTTGACACTGATATTATTTCATTTATTGACACTAACTATGTTTTTCTGTTTGCAGGTGCGCAGAGGGTTTGTTAAAGAATTTGTTCAAAAAGCCAATAATCATTACTTATCGACCTTTTCAAACCGTGAAATTTAAACCCCTAATCCCTTTAATTTGTATTCTAGGCTATGAGGATTGTTATCCTCGGCCCATAACACTGTAATGGCTGCAGGAGGGTTTATCCCTGTAATTTTTGTTAGTCATAAGTATTTTTCACCTGTTAATGATGACTAGTTTTTAAAGCCAAGTTTTCTAGAAGCTGATCACCAATTTGTCAAATTTGTTAGCTAGAAAACACCCCTAAACATTTTTGTCCTCCTACCTTTTTCAATTAGCCTATGATGAGAAAAACCTAGTTGTCAAGCCCTATCTAGTTTCAGTCATGTAATCTTTTCCATCCGCTGTCATAAGCTAAAATTCATTTTTTGTCATTCACCCTCATCCCCAGCTCATTCATTAACCAACTGATTGATAAGAATGTCAGCTACCCTACCTTTGGTGATATCTCATCTTGAGATCTGGTCATACCAAAGAGAATACTCCAAATCTGTCAAAGATATGCCCTAAGTTAGGTAGTGGCACTTTAGGAAATCCTCCCTTGGTAAACTATGCTAAGCCAAAGAAGCCTTTGTCTAGTACCAACCAGTCATAGATGGCCTTTGTATTCTACAAAAAAAGATTGATACACCCTTCGGTCGCACCACTAAAAAAGTCTTGATGTCTCAGCAGTACATGTTTTAAAAGCCAAACTGATATTGTGCTAATCTACAGTTTTTCAGTGTCTTTTTCAAAAGTAGAGATGTCCAGGTATTCCAGAAGACATTGTCAACCAAAACATCAGAAGACAACTGCTTCTCATGTTGTTTTGAGCCTGGGATGAGAGTACTAGTTAGAAGAGAAAATTCAATGAACCTCTGCAACCACAGTCAAAAAGGTTAGTAAGTAAGGATAGGCAAGCATTTACTCTTTGGATACAAGTCATGCTGCTCCTGAGGTCAAAAGATTCATAAGGGTATTCTATCAATAGGATACACATCTCAGAGCATACCCCTCATGGAATATTGTAAATTTTTCATTTTTTATTACATATTGTGATATACCAAGCAGAGATATGCATTACAAGGAAAGATGACACAGTTTTAAAAGAGATGAAATAGCATGACTATGTTAGCCTCCTCCAAACATGAGCAGATGGCTCAGATATTTTATGTAAACCTCCTCCAAACATGAGCAGAGGGTTGGGTCACTTGTTGCAAACCTCCTCCAAACATGAGTAGATGGTTGGGGATATTATGCTGGCCTCCTTCATTTAACAAGCAGAGGGTCGGGAACAGAGGTGTAGCCTCATTCAAAGAGCACAAGGCTAACAATGCTGCAAATGGCCTAAAAAACTTGTTTACACCTTTTCTACAATGGAGGAAACCACTGATACAGAAGTGGTGTTTCAAGGGATGCTTACATAGTTTCACTGTTGAAAGACATAATTTAAATGTAGTGGGAAACAATTGAATGATTGTGAGTAGAAAAATGGTGTTAAACATAGGCCAAGCAGTGGTACTATGATGATTCAAGAAGCTTTGTTTTTCATGTCTATAAAAGCCTCCTTCGAAGAGTAAACAAAGGCTAGAATGCCCAATCTTAGAAAAACCTCATCAAAATGACAAGAAGATAGACTAAGCCTCGCTTCTGAAAAAGACCTTTGCAAATGAATACATAGAGGCAGTAGGTATGAGGAAAGCTATGACACCATGATTCTCAAGACACCATTCAAAGAAATGAACTTACCATAGTCATAGACCAGACCTTTTTATGTACATAAGAAACAAACTTTGTTGTTTATATGTGATTGCATTAAAGGTCTCTAAGGGCTTTTCTCCTTGATCAACAGATATAAGTCGAGCCTCGGTGAATGCAACTAAGGTTTTATCCACAGTCAAAAAGAAATATCATTATAAGGAATGCATCAGCAATCCTGAATTTGTTTCTGAAGCATTTTTCCTTTTGCAGGAAAGCATAGACAAACAGTGACAGAGTTATCTCCTAAATGAAAGGGCACTAAAAAGGGTTTTTCCTCTTAAGGAAGCCTCCTTAATTCAACAAAAGCCATGAATATGAGGGTCATCAAAAAGAGAAGGAGGCTAGCCATGGTATTTTGTTATAAAAAACTTTATCAAACATGGGTCTTTATGATTTTTTCAAGGTAATGAAATAAAAAAGACACTGACTTATGTTTTGACATGACATAAACCTTTTCAAAAACATATAAACCCTCCAAAGCAGACTGTCAAAGCATCAATTTTTTTTTTCAAATTATAAAGGCAGAGGAGACCGTTTCAAAAGCCCCATTTGTAATTTCAAAAGCCTGAGCATACCCCATGAGCTGCTCACTGGAGAAGAAAGTTGGTTGCTGGCAAGATTTCAAAGTTTTAGGCTCAGAAAGCCTGCCCGGCATGCCTGTAGATTTGTGCGGCATGCCTGTGAGTGAAAATACAAAGCACTTTAACTATTGCGCGGCGCGCCTGTGCGTCCTCGTTCACCTCCACCCGAAGCCGGCCCGACATCTCTCGTGTGCGCTGCGCCATCTGCTTCAAACGTGCCGCTCCCTCATTGGCTTCCTAGAAACACTTTTAATGGTCGTTCATCGATCGACCAAGGCCCATGAACAATATTCGAGCTATTTTCCATTACCTCATGGTAAAATTCAAAGTTTGAAGGGGGTGTTTTGCTATGTTTTTCCCTAAGAAGAAATAGTGGTTTTGAAAGCACTTCACCATTTAAAAACACAGAGATAGACAGTGGTAAAAAGATAGAGTTTTTGTCAAAACCAAAGAAGGCCTTCTTGTGTTTGAAGGTCCCAAAATCAGTCTAGAAGGTGTTTTTCTTCCTGTGTTGAGCAGAGATCTCAAAATTGCCTGAAAGGATGTCCTGACAGTGTAAACAAAGAACAAACCTGGTATGTTAAAAGCAAAAGAGAAAAGTAGTGGTAAATAAGTTGGGCCTTTGGTCAAAATCATAGGGTTTTTGTTGCTGTAGATGTCAAGAATCAATACAGTGATAGGTGAGGGTGTTTTTATCAGTCTTAAAGAGCCTAACTGCCTTTAAAAACAGTGATAGCCTACAGTTGCTATAAGGAGCAGAATTTGTTAAAAACTCAGAGGATAAAACAGTGAATGAAAAAGAAGGATTGTTAGACCAATTTGAAAACTCTTCTGGTGTTATTAAAAATCTAAAACTATACACAAATTACTAGACAAATAAACGGGTGATTGTAGAGGTCCCAAAACATTTTTGATCATCTAGAAAGTGGTAAAGGGGTGAAGGCTTGGTCATATTAAAGGGTCCTGTCTGTATTGTGAAATAGCAAACTTGGTGCAGCCCCAGGATTCAAAAAAGGGCAGAGTATGTGTTGAAATGTTTTTCAAGTCAACTGAGGGTGTCTTGTTTACTTTGTAAAGAATAGTGAATAGCAAAAGAACATTGTTTGGGGGAAAGGTGTTTTTTGTCAAAACAAAGGACATCCTTGTTCAACAAGGAAACACAAACACATCTTTTTCAAAATCTTTGCCCAAACACAGTGATAAATTTATTTTGTTTTTCATTTGACAAATACTTGTTTGATTGGCATCAAAGAGGCACAATGACTTATAAGGAGGAAAAGGTGTGTTGTTGGGGGGCTATTTAAAAAACCATTTGAGGCAGTTTGTCTTAATCAACTAACAAAGAGTATCCAAAACAAAAATGCCTCCCAGGAAAGACAACAGAAGTGGCCCTCATAGGAGGTTTGAACTTGTTTCAACTGAAGAGGTAAATGCTCATCCATCAGTCTTATTTAACTTTCATGAAGTTGGATGTCTAGAGTTTTGTCAAAGGGTTCAGGAGGTGAAAAGCTATCTCCCCTTGACACATATATGTGCTTTGAGATTGCAAGGGAAACATTTTCAGCTGGCAGGCTTAGATTTCAATTTTTCTCCTAGATCCATTTCCAGAGCCACCAAAATCCCTTATGTCGGAGAGAAATCGTTTAAACAGAGCCACCTAGACTCAGAACAGTACAAACCTTTTTTGAAGCCGAAGTATCGGGATACATGCCCATCCATATTTCCTTTTCCATATCTGTTGACTAGTTATGCTCCCCTCATGAAGATAATCATGAAATATTTCACATGTGAGGGAAGGTTCTCCTAGGTCTATGCTTACCATGTTCGGTTGCTCATGCACTTCACAAGAGCCCAATTGTTAAATCTCCCCTTCTTCCTCCATAGAAGTATTGAAAATATGGCCTCCACTGTTCAAAAGAGACCTCCTTCTCAGCAGTCATCTTGCCTTTTCCATCATTCCTTCATCAAGATTTTCATTCTTCATCAACTTGAGAAGAAGGGAATCTCTTGGGACACTTTCATTGCACATCCAAATTTCGCCACTATTCCTTCATCCCATGCATCTCCTTCACCTTCCACTCAGCATCTTTTGCCTTCTTCAAGTAAGCCCATTCCCAAGAAGCTAAAATTTCCCACGATTAGTGAAGAAGAGCAGCATAATGAAGAAGAAGAGCATGATGAAGAAGAGCAGCATGATGAAGAAGAGCAGCATGATGAGGAAGAGAAACATGGTGAGGAAAGGCAGGAAAGTGAAGAAAAACACAGTGATGATATGCAGCACAGTGATGAAGAAAAGCTCCATGAAAAAGAGAAAAATAGTGAGGAAGGAAATGATGAGGAAATTGAACAGTTTGATGAGGATATTGGTAGCCTTCACAGCAGCAAAAATGATGAAGATGAAGCCCAAAACGTTGAGGAGACAGGCCTAAAAGTCATAAAGAAAGCAAGGAAAAGAGTAAAGAGGGAAACCCTCAAAAAGACATGCAGGATGACAATCAAAGAATTCATGAAGAAACTCAAAACAGTGGCAAGGATGATGAGGGAAATAGCAAGGGAAAAGAGAAAATAGAGCATGTGCTAGCTGCCTCTCCTAAGCAAGGGGCCATGCTTTCTTCTCCAAAAGTGACAAAGCCCCGGACATCAAAGAAAAGAGTGCCTCAAACTATAACTCCAAATGTTACTAGGGCCCTCCGAAGCAAGGGGAAGTTGCCCAAGCAACCCATTTTCAAATTACCCAAGAGGAGGAAGACCAAGAAGGCCACCCAAAGCAAGGGAAAGGAGAAAGAAGAAAGCAGCCATGAGAAGGAGAGGGACTTTGACATAATTCAGATCCAAACTGATGACAGTGACAATGAGGCCCGAATCCTAAAGTCTCTCTTGATCAATAGAGAAGAACAAATTCATGCTTTGAGGTCAGATCTAGAGAGGTCTAGAAACTTTATTCACTTTTTGCAAACACAAAACAAATAGATGAGTGTCCATATGGCGGTATATGAGACACGCGCTATCAAATATCAAAAAGAGGCCTCCAAGGCACAAATTAAGTTGGAGGAACTCATGGGCGAGTTCAATGATAGCAAAGACGAAGATCATCCAAGAAGAAAGAGCCCAAGGACCATGGGACTCAGAAGAGCCTTAGAGAAACAAAAGGAGTAAGAAGCTGCCCTTTTCCAATCTTTTCCTCTCACTAATTTGTTCACCCAAGAGATAGAAAACAATCTAGAAGCATGGCTTGAGAGGGTGAATCATCACTTGGAGAATAATTTGGAAAAGGCCAATAGAGATTTGGACCTTCAAAGGAGGATGACCGGGCACTATAAGAAGCTTAATCAGTTCGCTCGATGGAAATTGAAGGCCACACAGGAAAAGCTCAAGGAAGCTCAAAAGAGGCGCCCAGCACCAAAAATGAAGAAAGACACCTCAAGTCTCCAAATTTTGGCCTCAGCTTCTCAACATGTTTCTAAAAACCCTTGAGGTCATACTCGCCAAAATTGGGCGAAATTCAACAAGTTTTGGTTTTTTGTCATTTTTGGGCTTTTGGATAAAAATCATGGGCATCGCCATTTCTGTTTGGGACATCCTAAAAGGATAAAAATGGTATAATTGGATGCCATAATTTCAGGGGCATCTACTTAGCGATTTTCAGATCAATTGAAGATGATTTGGTCCCCCGAAATGGTGAAAAACACTGACTTTTTCCACACACTGCCCCGTTTATCAGCAAAGTCTATTTTTTGGGTTTTTTAAAATAGGTCAGTTTTTGATAGACTTCTAGTGATCAGTTTTGACAAAAATAAGCATTTTCATAAAACAGACATTCAGAGCTTTCCAACAAGCCATCACGGGCCTCGTTTCGACATCGAGAAGGCTTCCAAAAGTTTCCCACAAGACAGAAGACTTTCTACTAATATTTTTCTTAAGTATTTTTGTGAAAAATGTACTTTTCTAAAGTGACTTTTCCTCATGTGCGTTTAGCTATTTTTGGCCATGGTTAGTTAGGAAAAGTCAATTTATTTTCCTTTTTTAGCATTTTTGAGATATTTTATTAGATATTTTGTGTCTTGGGCTTTGCAAAGCCTCAAGGACAAAATCAGATATTTTTTGATGAGCCAATGAGATTGCAAGTTTCACTAGGAGGTTTTCCCTCATCTTGGCCTATATATTCCAAGAAAATTCATTGTAAATAAGGATGAACTTGATGATATAGAGCAATATATGGCTATACAAGCTTGGAAGAAACACTTGTCTCATGCATTGGATAGTTTCTTGAATGTTTTTGGATGATGAAAGAGGACCGTTGTTGGATTCCTTGACTTGGTAAAATGGTATAGTGTCCCTCTCTGTTATGCTTTTTAGTTTTCATTCATATTCCATGTTCTTGCTTGCTATAAGACAGTAGAGAATATATTTGAGACATGCCCTTGGAGGCACCTCACATTTACTGTTTCTTTATACCTTCTATGTTTTCTTCCTTCTTAGTCACATCAAAGAATCCTTGATTGCTCTTTGATAACTAAAGAAATTGTTTGCTTGTTTCATTTATGGTTTTATGCATGCTAAGTATGATTCACGGTATGCCCTGCTTACTCATGGCTAGCCATAACTCCACCTCTGAAACCTTTCTTTGATTGCTTGATTGTCCTAGTTGAACCAAGGAGGTCTTGTACTGATCTTGCCCTTTGCCTAAAACTACGCAATCTTGCTTCAAAGTGCCCGATAGCTTGGAATACTATGCTTAGGCATTTCCTCATAGTGAGTTGAGCTATTTGTTTGTCTTAATTGTCTTTCTCCAAAGTCTGATAGCAATTTCCCAAAGTTAGAGAGTCATATATCTCTATGTATTGCTTGAATGTTTATTTCTATGAATTTATCAGTTTATAGTTACATTACTCATGATTAATGGTTAGCCCTACCATGTTTATGTCAGCTATTGAACTATTTATGTTTGAAATCCTTTGTTCTTCACAAATTTAGTGTCCATCCCACTCCATTTTACCCCAAGATCCATTTTACCTTGATCAAATCGTCCCTTCAACATACCTTGTATCACCATCTGGAGCTTTCTTGACATTTTCGACCTCATAACGCAGTTGATCTAACATATTTTTACCTATCTTAGTCTTTGATTAGTTCATCCCTCACAAACTTAAGAAAAAAACCAAAAAACCTACTTCATAACTAGCCTAAAATCAGAAACACAAGAAGCAAACACACAGATATCCCTTATGCAAATATAAAGAGCCCTCTCTGAGTCTAGGAAGGCTAGGTCCTTGGGCTCCAAATATTGGTTTGATGTTACCCTGTCACTTGGCTTGCCAATCAGCCAAATCATAGGACCTCAACATAATGGCAATCACGATGGGACTCTGAGTGATAAATAAACTTAGATTCCCTAAAACATTTCAGCAGCCTTAAGAATACTATCTGATTGACTTATCCCACCACTCACTAACATAATGGCGATCACGGTGGGACTAACTGAGTACATAACAATCTAGCAAACTATTGTAGATTCATTAGTCTTTCAAAATTTAAATAGGCAAGCAGTCCATAGAATCATTTAGAGTAAACCCTTTTTGTTTTCACCACCCTAGAAAAGTGATGAATCAGGTTTAGAACACTCTAATAAGCCATAGGTTGCATCCCCAAAACATCCCCAGATTGGTTTTTCCTAATTATTGGTGGTGGACCATAGCTACATCTCTATAAAAACAACCAAGTTCCACCTGGCGACTCCATTAGCCTCGAGTAGGCCTAAAAACTCCATAAAAAACCAAAAATTCATAAACCATACCTTTCTGTTGACTTATCCTTTCCACAAACTTAAAATTCATGGTGCAAACTCTGTAATCAGTGACAAAATAATTATAACTTAGCGATTCAGAAACTTCACCTAAACATAGGAGATAAACAGAAATAAACTTGCAAATAGAACCATTAGCTTGTCCAAACAACCTAGCAAACTGTTGAAACCAAGTGATCACTCTTCCTTGAAAGTCTTCACCTCAAAGCTTGCTAGAAGACTTTTTTCCTAAAAGCATCTTTGATAATATTGGTGGTGGACCATAGATCTCAAAGAAATCCACCTGGTGACTCCACTAGCCTTCATTTTTGTTTTGACTATTCTTCACATTAGTGAAACCCCTAGAGAGGCCATCCATCCAAAACAATCACAAATACCATCCTCTCTAAACTCTGAATTCGAAATCTGGCTTACAAAGAATCTATACCAAATCTCATCCAGACCCAAATCCCCCTATCATAGTAGACAACCCAGAGAAGATTCTGTGGCAAGCTTCCGAAACTGGCAACTTAGCTACCGATAGGTCCATCTATAAAGCAAGATTAGTACCTGAACATCTCACATCCTTGCAGGATTCCCCATTTGACTTAAAATCAGCAAAAACCATTTTTAGAAGCAAATCACAAAGTAAAGTAAACTTTGACGATCTTGAGCCCTTAGATTTGCCATAGAGTCCTAGTAGAGAAGCCTCACCTGCTACACCTCCCGACTTCCAGCTTCTCCATCACTTTGGCTCCTACCACCCCAGATCTGCGCAAAATCAGGTCACTAGCCCAAGTACATTTGCCACACCCATCCAACCAATACTGTTCAAATCACCTCAGCTCATCCTACAAGCCCTCATATTGTAAATCGTCCATTAGCTCCCGCCATGGCAGCTTGGTATGCACCTTTGGTGTTACCACACCCTTTGGATCCTTTACAAAATGACTATCAATCCAAAATCCCACACTATACCGGAGTAGAGGCTACTACCGCTCAACAACATGTAGATAGAATTAGCGATGCCTTTGAATACATGGAAATAGAGGACGAGACCATAAGAATGAGGATGTTCGCCCAAAGCCTGGGTGGAGAACCCAAAAAATGGTTTAAGAGCTTAACTCCAAACATCATAGACGATCTCCCAAAACTCTACCAAACCTTCATAAATAAGTGGGAAATCAGAAAGAACCCCATTCAAATCCTGTCAGAGTATAAAAATCTAAAAAGGGAAAATGGGGAAAGTGTCCAGGAATACTGCACTAGGTTCAACAGTGTTTATAACGCCCTCCCGCCTCACTTAAAACCTCCACTTGGCTCAGCCTTAGCAAAGTTCCCCGAAGGCTTCGACCCAGACATGACTTATCAACTAAGAGACAAGGACCCCCCAATCTTAGAGGAAATGCAAAAAGTGGCCATAAGTGCAGAAGCCAACTTAGCAGAAAAGAGAGCTAGGACCAGATCAGAAAGGAAAGTCACATACCGGGATGAGGTCTCCCCTTCAGTCCCTTCCTTAGATCCTAGAATAGATGACTTGGTTATATCCATGGCAAAAATGTGGGAAAAGATAAGTGAAAAGACACCTCTTAAGGACAACCAGCGAAACCCTCCAAATAGAAACCAGAACCAAAACTTTAGGAGAGAACAGCCTCAAAACAAACCAAGGGAAACTGACCAACAAATTAGGCCACCCTTCAATGAAAACTATGTTGATGAAAATGAGAGGGATATAGAAACCATTGATGAAAGTCATTTGAGCCTAATAGGTTTTGATAACGAGAGTGAGGTTTACCTCACAAAAGAAGAACAAGCTTTCTTTTCTCCGAATCAAAATGAAACCAACTATGAAGATCCTGAAGATCTTGCTATAGACTTTCAGAATGCCATAATAGAAGCTCACAGGTAGTATGATCTTAGAAGCAGAAAAAACCAAGACAACTCTAGGAAAGGTAGCTTGAACACCGCTAAAACCCCGGATAACATCCTTAAAAGAGCAGTGGATAGCAACAAAATCGTGGTCAGGAAAACTGACCAAAACAAAGATAAAGCTATTCAGACAAGCTTTAGTCCAGGTTTTCTGAGTACCTCTTCCCAGATTCCTGAGATGGCTATGTTGAACAAAGTCCTGAACCAGAGTTAGAAAATTAAGAACATAGAGAAAGTGATGTCCGAAAAAGCTGAAACAAATATATCCAAACTACAAACTCCTTTTAGTTTTGAAGGGGAAATTGCCAAAACAAAAATAACCATAACCCTTACTGAGCTAATAACTATAGATAGGTATAGATCTCAAATATTCAAAGTTTTTAACATAGGAAATGAGGCAGATACTTTAAATCTAACTGATGACAAACCTGAGCTTTTGTTCGGTCCCAAAATAGAAGGTGAATACCAAGAAGGAACTGTCTCTCCTTTCTATGTAAGTTTGAACATACATGACAAGATATTACATAACGCCATGTTATATTCTTGTGCCCCCCATAACCTCATGCCTAAAGCAGTCATGGAAAACCTGGGTCTAGAGGTAAATCAACCTTACAAAGACCTGTACTCATTCGATTCAAGTTGGGTCAAATGCTTAGGTCTAATAAAGAACCTGTGTTTTGCATTAACACAACTACCGGCAAAAAACCTATTCATGGACGTAGTAGTGGCCGATATTCCTCCTAAGTATGGAATGTTACTATCAAGGGCATGGGCTGCCAAAATACAAGGTAACTTTCAAATGGATATGTCATTCTCTACCATCCCAATTTTCAACCAGACTAGGAGATTATACTAAGAGACTCACATGAAATACATGGTTAGCAGCCGGGATAAGCCAAACAACACTTTCATTTATTCCATTCAATCCAATTTAGATTCTTTTATCTTATACAATGAAAGTGATATAAATGAGCAGATAAAAGAAAATGAAGAGGATTTCAAACCATCAAAACCACATTTCCCATTACTAAATGAAGAAACTGATGACCAAAGCTCCAAGAAACCTAAAAAACATCTTAGTATCATGTATGAAAAAGAGGCTCTTTGGAGTATAATCTTTGACAGTTCTTGTGGAAAAATTGGTTCGGGGGCTGGCATCTAGATACACAATATTAATGAAGGTCATTCTTTCAAATTAAAATTCCAATGTACTAATAACATTGCGGAATATGAGGCCCTTCTCCTTGGTCTGCACATACTTAAGGACTTAGGCGCTAAGAAAGTATCAGCCCAGGGAGATTCACAACTTGTAATTAGACAAATCAAAGGTGAATATTCGGCAAAAAAGCCAAGGCTAAGAGAATACAGGAATGCAGCTTTAGACATCCTCAAAACCTTCGAGAAATATGAACTCACTTATATTCGTAGGGTTCAAAATAGCCTAGCCAATGAGCTCGCCTTTGCCGCAAACAATGGCCAAATACCATGTCTAAACGAGCGATACAGTATTCAGGTCAAACATCACCCTACAGTACCAGAAAATATTTACCATTGGAAAATATTAAAAGATGACGATCAAATTGATGATTTTTTACAATCTAGGAATGAATTTGAAGTAACCAAAACAGACTTAGAAAATGAAGAAAATAATCCTAGCAAAAATCAAGATCAAGAGCTAAATTTTCTTTCTCGGACAGATGTAAACTTGGTAAATCATCCATATGAAACTGAGATAGGAGAGGACATAGACCAAACAGAACTTCAAGTCTTACACTATGAAAATGACACCATACCCAGAGGGCTTGCACCTTTAGAGGAATTGTTTGATTTTAACGACATGGCCAAAAAGCCAAAAATGGAATCTACCGAGGTTGACATAGAAGAATATAACATAGGAAGCACAGAAGAACCAAGAAAGATCAAATTGTCCAAAACCCTCCCTCCTCACATAAAACAGAAGTACATCAGGTTGTTTAAATAATTTAAAGATGTGTTCGCATGGGGATACCAAGATTTGAAATCATACGACACAAGCATAATTCAACATAAGATTTCCCTCAAAGAAAACCAGAAGCCTTTCAAACAGAAGTTGAGAAGAATAAACCCAGTCTTACAACCTTTGGTTGAAAAGGAAATCAAAAAGTTGTATGATGCTGGGATAATAGTGTCCCTCAGGTACTCTGAGTGGGTTTCAAATCTAGTATCCATTAGGAAACAAACTGGTGAGATTAGACTTTGTATCGATTTCCGAAATCTAAACAGGGCCTTTTTAAAAGACAACTATCTGTTGCCCAAAATGGACCACACAATTCAAAAGGTAGTAGGTGCTAAAAGGATCTCATTACTTGATGGTTTTTCTGGTTACAACCAAGTGCTAGTTTACCCCACTAATCAACACAAAACGGCTTTCACCACACCTTGGGGATTGATGAATGCTGGCACCACATTCCAAAGAGCCATGGACATAGCCTTATCAGAAGACATAGGTTTTTTCATAGTCATATACCTCGACGATATCACAATATATTCCAAATCAGATGAAGAGCACCTGGTTCACTTAAGGAAGGTTTTTAACAAATGTAGAAAATATGGTTTATCCCTAAACCCCAAGAAAATACTTTTCGGTTTCGAAGAAGGAAAACTCCTAGGTCACATCATTTCAGAGGATGGAATAAAAATAGACCCCTAGAGAATTGAAGCCATATTGCAAATAAGTCACCCCAGAAACTTAAAGGAGTTGCAATCCTTTATTGGAAAAATTAATTTCTTAAGAAGATTCATCCCAAATCTTACCGAACTTCTAAGAGACATCACAAACATGTTGAAAAAAAAGGTTGGGGTTAAATGGACTACAGAAGCCAAAAAATCTTTTGAATTAGTAAAAAAGGCCCTAACTAAAACACCGGTACTGATAAGTCCTGATTTCACCAAATATTTTTACATTTTCTCATTTTCATCGGAGCACACGATAGCTGCCGTATTGTTACAAAAGAATGCAGCAGGGCAAGAATAGCCCATTGCCTTCTTTAGCAAATCCCTAAGAGATGCTCCCTTAAAATATAACATCATGGAAAAACAGGCATTCGCATTAGTAAAGGCACTAAAATATTTCCGAGTGTACATCTTGCATTCTCATATCATTGCTTTCGTTCCTAACACCGTCGTCAAATATATATTAAACCAAGATCCCAATGGTAAAAGGGGAAAATGGATCGCTATCATCCTGGAATATGACTTAGAAATCCGACCCACCAAACTGGTTAAAGGACAAGGACTTGCAAGACAAATGGCTGAAACTAACCTCCAAGCATTAGATATAAACTTTGTTGACACCTTAGAAGAACAGGAAGAATGCACAGCTCCTCATGTTGAAGAAGTGTTTTTAAATTCGCCTTGGTATGCATATATTCTTTATGTATTATTTTATTTAAATGATCCTCCAACTTTATCAAAAACAAAGGCAAGATTCCTTAAACAAGAATCCCTAAAGTTTTGCATTGTAGATGGAATTCTGCATTGGAAAAATCCCACTGGTATGATGCTTAAATTTTTTCTTGAGTATGATGCAGAGAAAATTATGCACGAAATGCACGAAGGAGAATGTGGCGGTCATATCTACTGGAAAACCACAACTAACAAAATCCTTAGAGCCAGTTATTATTGGCCTACCTTATTTCCCGACACTCACAAACTAGTTATGACATGCCATAAGTGCCAAATTTTTTATGGCAAGAAAAAGCTTTTACCTTTTCCCTTACATCCCATCATAGTTGAAGGACCTTTCCAGCAATGGGGTCTAGATTTTATTGGGGAAATTCACCCTTCTTCATCTGCTCAACATAAATGGATCCTTACAGCCACTGATTACTTTACCAAATGGATAGAAGCCATACCCTCCAGAAATGCCACCGATTCAGTCATCATTAAGTTCCTAGAAACCAACATTCTATCTAGATTCGGTTGTCCTAGGAAGATTATCACAGATAACGATGTTGCCTTTTCCTCCAAAATAATGGTTGATTTCTGTTACAAATACCACATTTCATTAGGACATTCCATAGCTTACTACCCCCAAGGTAATGGGTTAGCCGATTCCTCTAACAAAAGCCTAGTCAACATCATCAAAAAGCTTCTAGAACAAAATAAAAAAGCATGGCATGGAAAACTAGTACATGCACTATGGGCTGATAGACTAACCACCAAAAAATCAATCGGTATGTCTCCCTACCAACTAGTGTATGGCATGGATTCCATTTTCCCAACATCTTTAGGGGTTCTAGTAATGAAGCTATTACAAGAAGTTCAAATAGAAGAAAATGACATGCAAAGGAGGGTAAATTAGACTATCCATTTATAGAAAACAAGAGAAGAAGTTTACCAAAGGGCTCAGTTAGCGCAAGACAAGATAAAAAATATTTTTGATAGAAGGACCAAGGAAAATGATTTTTAGATAGGGGATAAAGTGTTAAAGTGGGATTCCAGAAGAGAAGACAAAGGTAAACATGGAAAGTTTGAAAACTTATGGAAAGGGCCTTTCATCATCAGCTCAGTTAGCGGAAACAATGTTTTTTTCCTGCAAGAACTCAATGGGACTGAAATCTTTGGAGGTCCTATGAATGGTAGGAAATTAAAGCATTATTTTTGTTAAGAGCTCCACTTTTAAAAACATTTTCAATCATTGTACATACCATTGTTTGAAAAATAAATCAAAAAACAGAAAATTCAAAAACAATAGAAAAGTAGAAAAGAGGGCGGTTTGAAAAATAGAAAGAAAGCCCCATGTTCAAAAAATAGTCATTCTGAAAGTGCCCAAGTCTAAATGTCGCTACTAGTACTCAAAATGTCTTGTTCAATTATCTAGCCTAATCATAACTGAACATGTTTTAAATTTATTTGCTGATAAGTTAGTGAGAGGAAAGATATTCAATATTGTGTAAGCTTGACTTGTCAAAGAAAATAGATTAGGAAAAGATATTGGTTCCACATGCTCAAAACAGAACCAAAGAGGAAAGCAAGGATGAAAAACAAACTGTGTATCCTAGCCCTGATTTTCTAGATTTCATTTTATGAAAAATAATATTTGTGTGCAGCTTGTCTTTCCTGCCACAAGTACATGACAAATCATACTCTCTAATCCTGATTTAAGTCATTTTTCAATTTCATGTTTTAGAATAGAGAATAAAATCCTGTCAAACAGCTTAACCTTGACAGCCAATCCAGCATAGGTAGAGAAAAAAAGGAGTTCATCAGCTTAATCTGAACTCCCGGCAGATATAAGTGTAGAATTAGATAGTGTCATCTTTCAAAAATATTATGTCAAAGGGTTGCTAGTCCAAATGCACCCGAAAGAAGAAAAAATGTTAGAAAATGTAGCGGGGTAGGTAGAAATGACTTTGATGCTAATCATGCTGTCAATTTTCAGAAATAGCATCAAGGAAGAAATAAATTTGCGCCAATGGATAAAGGCAATAGTCTTCAAAGGAGAGAGATCTGAAATTCTGGACTCCTCCTGAAAAGAAGCTGCCCTCCCCAAATGGAGCCACTATTAGTCATCAGTATTTTTCACCTGTTAATGATGACTAGTTTTTAAAGCCAAGTTTTCTAGAAGATGATCACCAATTTGTCAAATTTTTCATCTAGAAAACACCCCTAAACATTTTTGTCCTCCTACCTTTTTCAATCAGCCTATGATGAGAAAAACCTAGTTGTTAAGCCCTATCTAGTTTCATTCATGTAATATTGTCCATCCACTGTAATAAGCTAAAATTCATTTTCTGTCATTCACCCTCATCCCCAGCTCATTCATTAACCAACTGATTGATAAGAATGTCAGCTACCCTACCTCTGTTGATATCTCATCTTGAGATCTGTTCATACCAAAGAGAATACTCCAAATCTGTCAAAGATGTCCCCTAAGTTAGGTAGTGGCGCTTTAGGAAATCCTCCCTTGGAAAACTATCATAAGCCAAAAAATCCTCTGTCTAGTACCATTCAGTCATAGATGGCCTTCCTATTCTGCAAAAAAGGCTTGATACACCCTTAGGTCGCGCCACTAAAAAGTCTTGATGTCTCAGTAGTACATGTTTCAAAATCCAAATTTCTATTGTGTTAATCTACAGTGTTTCAGTGTCTTTTTCAAAAGCAGAGATGTTCAGGTAGTCCAAAAGACATTGTCAAGAAAAACATGAGAAGAAAATTGCTTCTCATGTTGTTTTGAGCCTGGGATGAGAGTACTATTCAGAAGAGAAAATTCAATGAACCTCTGCAACCACAGTCAAAAAGGTTAGTAAGTAAGGATAGGAAAGCATTTACTCCTCGGATACAAGTCATGCTGCTCCTGAGGTCAAAAGATTCATAAGGGTATTCTATCAAAAGGATACACATCTCAGAGCATTCCCCTCATGGCATATTGTAAAGTTTTCATTTTTTATTACTTATTTTGATATACCAAGCAGAGATATGCATTACAAGGAAAGATGACACAGTTTGAAAAGAGATGAAATAGCATGACTATGTTAACCTCCTCCAAACATGAGCAGATGGTTCAGATATTTTATGTAAACCTCCTCCAAACATGAGCAGATATTTTGGAATATTATGCTGGCCTCCTTCATTTAACAAGCAGAGGGTCAGGAACAGAGGTGTAGCCTCATTCAAAGAGCACAAGGCTAACAATGCTGCAAATGGCCTAAAAAACTTGTTTACACCTTTTCTCCAATGGAGGAAACCACTAATACAGTAGTGGTGTTTCAAGGGATGCTTACATAGTTTCACTGTTGAAAGACAAAATTGAAATGCAGTGGGAAACAATTGAATGATTGTGAGTAGAAAAATGGTGTTAAACATAGGCCAAGCAGTGGTACTATGATGATTCAAGAAGCTTTTGTTTTTCATGTCTATAAAAGCCTCCTTCGAAGAGTAAACAAAGGCTAGAATGCCCTAGCTTAGAACAACCTCATCAAAATGACAAGAAGATAGACTAAGCCTCGCTTCTGAAAAATATCTTTGCAAATTAATACATAGAGGCAGTAGGTATGAGGAAAGCTATGACACCATGATTCTCAAGACACCATTCAAAGAAATGAACTTACCACAGTCATAGACCAGACCTTTTTATGTACATAAGAAACAAACTTTGTTGTTTATATGTGATTGCATTAAAGGTCTCTAAAGTCTTTTCTCCTTGATCAACAAATATAATTCGAGCCTCGGTGAATGCAACTAAGGTTTTACCTACATTAAAAAAGAAATATCATTATAAGGAATGCATCAGCAGTCCTGGATTAGTTTCTGAAGAATTTTTCCTTTTGCAGGATAGAATAGACAAACTGTGACAGAGTTATCTCCTAAATGAAAGGGCAGTAAAAAGGGTTTTTCCTCTTAAGGAAGCCTCCTTACTTCAACAAAAGCCATGAATATGAGGGTCATCAAAAAGAGAAGGAGGCTGGCCACAACATTTTGTTATAAAAAACTTTATCAAATATGGGTCTTTATGATGTTTTCAAGGTAATGAAATAACAAAGACACTGAATTATGTTTTTACATGACATAAACCTTTTCAAAAACATATAAACCCTCCAAAGTGGACGGCCAAAGCATAAAAACACTTTTTTCAAATTATAAAGGCGGAGGAGACCGTTTCAAAGGCCCCATTTGTAATTTCAAAAGCCTGAGCATACCCCATGAGCTTCTCACTGAAGAAGAAAGTTGGTTTCGGGCAAGATTTCAAAGTTTGAGGCTTAGAAAGCCTGCCCGGCGTGCCTGTAAATTTGTGTGGCGCGCCTGTAAGCGCAAATACAAAGCACTTTAACTGCTGCGCGGTGCGCGGCATGCCTGTGCGTCCTCATTCACCTCCGCCCGAAGCTAACCCGACAGCTCTCGTGTGCGTCGTGCCATCTACTTCAAACACGTCGCTCCCTCATTGGCTTCCCAAAAATACTTTTAAAGGTTGTTCATTGATCAACCAAGGCCTGTGAACAATCTTCGAGGTATTTTCCATTACCTCATGGTAAAATTCAAAGTTTGAAGGGGGTGTTTTGCTATGTTTTTCCCTAAGAATAAATAGTGGTTTTGAAAGCACTTCACCATTTAAAAACACAGAGATAGACAGTGGTAAAAAGATAGAGTTTTTTTCAAAACCAAAGAAGGCCTTATTGTGTTTGAAGGTCCCAAAGTCAGTCTAGAAGGTGTTTTTCTTCCTGTGTTGAGCAAAGATCTCAAAATTTCCTGAAAGGATGTCCTGACAGTGTAAACAAAGAACAAACCTGGTCTATTAAAAGCACAAAAGAAAAGCAGTGGTAAAGAAGTTGGGCCTTTGGTTAAAATCACAAGGTCTTTGTTGTTGTAGATGTCAAGAATCAATACAGTGATAGGTGAGGGTGTTTTTATCAGTCTTAAAGAGCCTAGCTGCCTTTAAAAACAGTGATAGCCCACAGTTGCTATAAGGAGAAGAATTTGTTAAAAACTCAGAGGATAAAACAGTGAATGAAAAAGGAGGATTGTTAGACCAATTTGAAAACTCTTCTGGTATTATTAAAAATCTAAAACTATACACAAATTACTAGACAAATAAACGGTTGATTGTAGAGGTCCCAAAACGTTTTTGGTCATCTAGACAGTGGTAAAGGGGTGAAGACTTGGTCATTTTAAAGGGTCCTCTCCGTATTCTGAAAAGTAAACTTGGTGCAGCCCCAGAATTCAAAAAAGGGCAGAGTCTTTGTTGAAAGGTTTTTCAAGTCAGCTGAGTGTGTCTTGTTTACTTTGTAAAGAACAGTGAATAGCAAAAGAACATTGTTTGGGGGAAAGGTGTTTTTTGTCAAAACAAAGGACATCCTTGTTCAACAAGGAAACACAAACACGTCTTTTTCAAAATCTTTGCCCAAACACAGTGATAAATTGATTTTGTTTTTCATTTGACAAATACTTGTTTGATTGGCATCAAAGAGGCACAGTGACTTATAAGGAGGACACGATGTTGTTGGGGGGCTATTTCAAAAACCATTTGAGACAGTTTTTCTTAGTCAAATAACAAAGAGTATCCAAAACAAAAATGCCTCCCAGGCAAGACAGCAGAAGTGGCCCTCATAGGAGGTTTGAACCTATTTCAACTGAACATGTAAATGCTCATCCATCAGTCTTGTTTAACTTTCATGAAGTTGGATGTCTAGAGTTTTGTCAGAGGGTTCAAGAGGTGAAAAGCTATCTCCCCTTGACACATTTATGTGCTTTGATATTGCAAGGGAAACATTTTCAGCTGGCAGGCTTACATTTCAAGTTTTCTCCTAGATCCATTTCCAGAGCCACAAAAATCCCTTATGTTGGAGAGAAATGGTTTAAACAAAGCCACCTAGACTTAGAACAGTACAAACCCTTTTTGAAGCCAGAGCATCGGGATACATGCCCATCCATATTTCTTTTTTTATATCTTTTGACTAGCTATGCTCCCCTCGTGAAGATAATCATGAAATATTTCACATGGGAGGGAAGGTTCTCCCGGGTCTATGCTTACCATGTCTGATTTCTCATGCACTTCACAAGAGCCCAATTGTTAAATCTCCCCTTCTTCCTCCATAGAAGTGTTAGTATGAATTCTTTGTCGAAGCGTACGAAAAAGAACCACTTTAGCTACGCATAACTAATAGCCCTAACAACAATAATGGCTGCAAAACATCTTCAGATCTGCAATTAGTAGTTAAAGTGCTGCAACAAACAGATCTATAAATGGAAAGATATTAAGCATTAAAGTAAAGAGTTTGCTCCATGCATCCAACAGACAAGACAAGAACACGATTTTTGAATGAATTTTTATATTACAGGGCACCTGGGAGGAAACAAGAAGGTGTATCCAAATCTCCTCAACGGGATGGGTTCTTTGTAGTCCTCAGCACTTCAGATCTAAGCTTTCTCTCTCTTGTAGATGTAGAAAACCCAATGTAGAAGGTAGAGCTCAATGGGAGCAACAATGGCGGAAAATGAGACCGAGTGTATAGATCCAGAGTGATCTAGTATGCAACAAAAGGTGAAGAATGATGGGGAAAACCCTCCTATTTATAACAAAATATTGGGTCCTTCTAGATCTTGGTGCATGATTAAAATAATGTTAATCACATCTAGATCCACCTCTAAGGAATATTTTATTATTATTTGTTGGAGGGAAAGGGTGTTTGACTTGGGTCAAATCCCTTGATTAGTGAAAAATAAATAAATAAATGATTTATTTATCTTTTTAAGGAAGTGGTTGGGATATAATCAAATAAATAATGATTTATTTGATTAATGGTGGTTGATTTGGTCATATTTAACAAGGAATATTATTAAATAATTATTCCTAGAAAATAATAAGATAACTATGGGGTTATCTCATTAATTTCTTTGTTTTTGGGTTAAACATGACTGGGAATAATAATTAAATTATGGTTTAATTAATTATTCCTTTTGGGGTTTTCTAATTAACATAGTGAAAGCAGTTTTACTTGGGGTAAAACTGGTCTTACATGGTGTACTTGGGTCCATCTAATGATGAAAGGTTAGATGACAAAAAAATGGTGTAACAGATTGCCCCCCAGCGTGCGAGTGTCAGGAGCAAATCGTATGACCGAAGTACGTTGTAAGAACACAATCACTAGACAACAAAAGGGGTGTCAGAGAGAGAAATGTGAGGTAGATAGTGTGCTGAAGGACTAGACCCTGAGGAGACGAGACTTGCAGGTGCAACAAGTCTCTTGTTATGAGAGGGTACCTGTGCTGAAGACGGCGGGGGAGGCATACCTATGCCCGCCGAGACAAAGTACAAAGAATAGTGTGTCCAGTAAACAAGGGACCGAACCATAGAGTAATTGGCATAATCAAGAGCGGATAAAAATACAATGAATAGTCTCACATACATCTTGTGCACGGGATAACGGGCCGGGACTAGTACAATATCATCTTAGTACATGGATGTGGCAAATGCACATAAATGGGGAAGGGCTCACAAATCTGATGCTGATGATAGCGACAATGAGGCCTAAATCCTAGAGTCTCTCTTGATCAATAGAGAAGAAAAAATTCATGATTTGAGGACAGATCTAGAGAGGTATAGAAACTTCATTCATTTTTTGCAAACACAAAGCAAACAGATGAGTGTCTACATGGCGGTATATGAGACACGGGCCATAAAATATAAAAAAGAGGCCTCTAAGGCACAAAATTATGTTGGAAGAACTCATGGGTGAGTTCAATGATAGCGAAGATGAAGATTAGCCAAGAAGAAAGAGGCCAAGGACCATGGGACTCAGAAGATCCTTAGAGAAACAAAAGGAGGAAGAAGCTTCCCTTTTCCAATCTTTTCCTCTCACTGCTTTGTTCACCCAAGAGATAGAAAACAATCGAGAAGCATGGCTTCAGAGGGTGAATGATCACTTGGAGAATAAGTTGGAAAATGTCAATAGAGATTTTGACCTTCGAAGGAGGATGACTGGCCACTATAAGAAGCTTAATCAGTTCGCCCAACGGAAATTGAAGGCCACACAGGAAAAGCTAAAGGAAGCTCAAAAGAGGCGCCAGGCACCAAAAATGATGAAAGACACCTCAAGTCTCCAAATTTTGGCCTCAGATTCTCAGCATGTTTCTGAAAACCCTTGAGGGTCATGCTCACCAAAATTGGGCGAAATTCAACAAGTTTTTTTTTTGTCATTTTTGGGCTTTTAGCTAAAAATCATGGGCATCGCCATTTCTGTTTGGGACATCCTCAAAGGATGAAAATGGTATCATTGGATGCCATAATTTTAGGGGAATCTACTCAGAAATTTTCAGATCAATTGAAGATGATTTGGTCCCCCACAATGGTGAAAAACACTCATTTTTTCCACACTCTGCCCCGTTTATCAGCAAAGTCTATTTTTTTTGGGTTTTTACACACAGGTCAGTTTTTGACAAACTTCTAGTGATCAGTTTTGCCAAAACTAAGAATTTTCAGAAAGTAGACATTCATAGCTTTCCAACGAACTATCGCGGGCCTCGTTTTGACATCGGGAAGGCTTCCAAAAGTTGTCCACAGGGAAAAAAGCTTTCTGTTGATATTTTTCTTAAGTATTTTTGTGAAAAATGTACTTTTCTAAAGTGACTTTTTCTCATGTGCGTTTAGCTATTTTTGGCCATGGTTAGTTAGGAAAAGTCAATATATTTTCCTCTTTTAGCATTTTTGAGATATTTTATTAGATATTTTGTGCCTTGGGCTTTGCAAAGCCTCAAGGACAAAATCAGATATTTTTGATGGGCCAGTGAGATTGCAAGTTGCACTAGGAGGTTTTACCTCATCTTGGCCTATATATTCCAAGAGACTTCATTGTAAATAAGGCTGAACTTGATGAATAGAGAAATATATGGTTATACAAGCTTGGAATAAAAACTTGTCTCATGCATTGGATAGTTTCTTGAATGTTTTTGGATGATGAAAGAGGAATGTTGTTGGATTCCTTGACTTGGTAAAATGGTATAGTGTCCCTCTCTATTATGTTTTCTTAGTTTTCATTCATATTTCATGCTCTTGCTTGCTATAAGACAATAGAGAATAGATTTGAGGCATGCCCTTGAAGGCACCTCAAATTTCCTTTTTCTTTATAGCTTCTATGTTTTCTTCGTTCTTAGTCATATCAAAGAATCCTTGATTGCTCTTTGATAACTGACGAAATTGTTTGTTTGTTTCATTTATGGTTTTATGCATGCTAAGTATGATTCACGGTATTCCCTTCTTACTCATGGCTAGCCATAACTCCACCTCTGAAACCTTTCTTTGATTGTTTTATTGTCTTAGTTGAACCAAGGAGGTCTTGTACTGATCTTGCCCTTTGCCTAAAACTATGCAATCTCACTTCAAGGTGCCCGATAGCTTGAAATACTATGCTTAACCGTTTCCTCATAGTGATTTGAGTTATTTTTTTTTCTTAATTGTCTTTTCCCAAAGTCTGATAGCAATTTCCTAGAGTTAGAGAGTCATATATCTCTATGTATTGCTTGAATGTTTATTTCTATGTGTTTATCAGTTTATAGTTACATTTCTCATGATTAATGGTTAGCCCTACCATGTTTATGTAAGCTATTGAACTATTTATGCTTGAAATCCTTTGTTCTTCACAAAATTAGTGTCCATCCCACTCCATTTTTCCCAAAGATCCATTTTACCTTGATCAAATCGGCCCTTCAACATACCTTGTATCACCATCTGAAGCTTTCTTGACCTCTTCAACCCCATAGCCCAGTTGATCTGAAAATCTTCTTATCTATCTTAGTCTTTTATCAGTTCATCCCTCACAAACCTAAAAACAAACCAAAAAACTACTTCATAACTAGCCTAAAATTAGAAACAAAAGAAGCAAAACACATAGATATCCCTTACACAAATAGAGAGAGCCCTCTCTGAGTCCAGGAAGGCTAGGTCCTTTGGCTCCAAAGATTGGTTTGATGTTACCCTATCACTTGGCTTGCCAATTAGCCAAATCACGGGACCCTAACATAATGGCAATCATAGTGGGACTTTGAGTCAAAATATCCTCGGTATCCCTTAGGATATCTCAAAATCTTAGTCAAAATTAGAAAACTTAGGTATTGTCTGAAGAGTAGAAACTAGCCTCCTTCAGCATCCTAGCAAAATGATGATTCAGTTATAGGAAACTCTTCCAAACCTCAGGAATACATATAGGAAATTCAGAAAACCTCAAAATATCTCTATATTGTTGTTTATCAGTATTGGTGGTGGACCATACACATATACTCTCAAAAAAACTAAAAATCCACCTGGCGACTCCACTAGCCTCCAGTAGGCCTTACTACTTGACTAAATCTTAGAAAACTATCAGATCGACCTATCCCACCACTCCCTAACATAATGGCGATCACGGTGGGAATTTGAGTGATAAACAAACTTAGACTTCCCTAAACATTTCAGTAGCCTTAGGAATACTATCTGATTGATTTATCCCACCTCTCACTAACATAATGGCGATCACTGTGGGACTCTAAGTGATAAAAAAACTTAGTTTCCCTAAACCTTCAGAGACCTTTGAAAATACTATCTTGTGGACTTATCCCACTGCTCACTAACATAATGGCGATCACAGTGGGACTCTGAGTGATAAACAAACTTAGATTCCCTAAAAATTCTAGCAGCCTTAAAGAATACTATTTGATTGACTTATCCCACCACTCCTTAACATAGTGGCGATCACGATGGGACTAATTGAGTACATAACAGTCTACAAAACTCTTGTAGATTCATTAGTCGTTCAAAATTTAAACAGGAAAGCAGTCCATTGAATCATTTAGAGTAAACTCTTTTTGTTTTCACCACCCTAGCAAAGTGATGAATCAGGTTTAGAACACTCTAATAAACCATAGGCTACACATAAAAACTCAGAAAACCCCAAAAACATCCCCAGATTGGCTTTTCCTAGTTATTGGTGGTGGACCATAGATACATCTCTATAAAAACAACCAAGTTCCACCTGGCGACTCCACTAGCCTCCAGTAGGCCTAAAACTCCATAAAAAACCAAAAATTTCATAAACCATACCTTTTTGTTGAATCATCCTTTCCAAAACTTAAAATTCATGGTGCAAACTCTATGATCAGTGACAAACTAGGTATAAATTAGCGATTCAGAAAAATTCACTTAAACATAGGAGATAAACAGAAATAAGCTTGCAAATAGAACCATTAGCTTGTCAAAATAGCCTAGAAAACTGTTGAAACCAAGTGATCACTCTTCCTTTCAAGTCCTCACCTCAAAGTTTGCAAGAAGAATTTTTCCCAAAAGCATCTTCGATAGTATTGTTGGTGGACCATAGATCTCAAAGAAATCCACCTGGCGGCTCCACTAGCCTTCATTTTTGTTTTTACCATTCTTCACGTTAGCGAAACCCCTAGAGAGACCATCCATCCAAAATAATCACAAATACCATCCTCTCTCAACTCTGAATTCGAAATGTAGCTTCAAAAAGAATCTATACCAGATCTCATTCGGACCCAAATCCCCCTATCATAATAGATGACCCAGAGATGATTCTGTGGCAAGCTTCCGAAACTGGTAACTTAGCTACTAATAGGTCCATCCGTAAAGCAAGATCAGTACTTGAACATCTCACATCCTTGCAGAATTCCCCATTTGACTTAAAATCAGAAAAAACCCTTTTTAGAAGCAAGTCACAAAGTAAGGTAAACTTTGACGATCTTGAGCCCCTAGATTTGCCACAGAGTCCTAGTAGGGAAGCCTCACCTACTACACCTCTCAAATTCCAGCTTCTCCATCACTTTGGCTCCTACCACCCCATATCTGCTCAAAATCAGGTCACTAGCCCAATTACATCCTCCACACCCATTCAAACCACTACTGTTCAAATCGCCTCAGCTCATCCTATAAGCCCTCATATTTTAAATCATCCATTAGCTCCCGCCATGGCAGCTTAGTATGCACCCCTAGTGTTGCCACACCCTTTGGCTCCTTTACAAAATGACCACCAATCCAAAATTTTGCACTTCACCGGATTTGAGGCTACTACCGCCCAACAACATGTAGATAGAATTAGCGATGCCTTTGAATACATGGAATTAGAAGACGAGACCGTAAGAATGAGGATGTTTGCCCAAAGCTTGGGTGGAGAACCCAAAAAATGGTTTAAGAGATTAACTCCAAACAACATACACGATCTCCTAGAACTCTAGCAAACCTTCATAAATAAGCGGGAAATCAGAAAGAACCCCATTCAAATCCTGTCTGAGTATAACAACCTAAAAAGGGAAAACGGGGAAAGTGTCCAGGAATACTGCATTAGGTTCAACAGTGTTTATAACGCCCTCCCGCCTCATTTCAAACCTCGAATTGGCTCAGCCTTAGCGAAAATTCCCGAATGCTTTGACCCAGACATGACTTATCAACTAAGAGACAAGGACCCCGCAACCCTAGAGGAAATGCAAAAATTGGCCATAAGTGTAGAGGCCAACTTATCTGAAAAGAGAGCTAGGTTGAGATCAGAAAGGAAGGTTACATACCGTGACGAAATTTATCCTTCAACATCTTCCTCATATCCTAGAATAGATAACCTAGTTAGATCCATGGTGAAAATGTGGGAAAAGATAAGTGAAAAGACACCTCTTAGGGACAACTAGCCAAACCCTCAAAACAGAAACCGGAACCAAAACTTTAGGAGAGAACAACCTCAAAACAAACCTAGGGAAAATGACCAACAAATCAGGCCACCCTTAAATGAAAACTATGTTGATGAAGAAGAGAGGGACACAGAACCCATAGATGAAAGTCATTTAAACCTAATAGGTTCTAATAACAAGGGTGAGGTTTACCTCATAGAAGAAAAACAAGCCTTCTTCCCCTTGAATCAAAATGAAACCAACTATGAGGACCCCGAAGATCCTGCTATAGGATTTCAGAATGCTATAATAGAATCCCATAGGCAGTATGATCTTAGAAGTAGAAAAAACCAAGACAACCCAAAGAAAGGTAGCTCAGACACTGCTGTTACTAAAACCCCTGATACCATCCTTAAAAGAGCAGTGGATAGAAATAGAATCATGGTTATGAAAATTAACCAAAACAAAGATAAAGCTATTCAGACAAACCTTGGCTCAGATTTTCCTAGTACCTCCACTAGGATGCCCGAGTTGGATGTGTTGAACAAAATCCCGAACCAGAGTCAGCAAATTAATAACATAGAGAAAGTCATGGCTGAAAAAACTGAAGAAAACCTATCTAAACTACAAACACCCTTCAGTTTTGAAGGTGAAATCGCAAAAATAAAGATCACCATGCCTCTCACTGAACTTATCGCCCAAAACTCTTACAAATCCCAAGTTCTAAAGGTCTTGAATATAGGAAATGATGCAAACACCTTAAATCTAGCTGATGAAACCCCTGAAGTGTTGTTTGGTCCAAACATAGAAGGGAAATTCCAAGAAGGAAGCACTCTTCCCTTTTACATCAGTCTGAATATACATGACCAAATCCTACACAATGTCATGCTAGACTCCGGAGCCTCGCATAATCTCATGCCAAAGGTGGTAATGGAAAGATTAGGCATAGAAATAAAAATGCCCTATAAAGACTTATATTTATTTGATTCAAGTAGAGTCAAGTGTCTAGGCTTAATCAAATATCTCTGTTTCAGTTTGGCCCAAGTACCTACAAAACACCTGATCATGGAGATAGTGGTAGTAGACATCCCTCCCAAGTATGGAATGCTTTTATCCAGATCTTGGGGAGCCAAGATTTAGGGAAATATTCAACTTGATATGTCCTACGCCACTATTCCTGTATTTAACCAAACTAGAATACTCTATCGGGAATCACACATGAAATATATGATCAAAAGCTAAGAAAATCCAGATAACATCCCAATGTACTCCTTGCATTCAGATCTGAATTCCTTCATTTCACACACTGATGAAAACATTGAGAAACAGTTGGGAGAACTTGAAACAAACTTAGACACACCACATCAGCTACCCCAAGTTCTCTATGATGAACTGGACACTCAAAATTATCATGATCATGAGTAGTTATGTCTTGAGGGAATAGATTTCGTTCCTATTGAAACAGAAATAGAGCAGGAAGCACAAAAAATTATATACCATCAAGAAAATTGCCCAAACCATAGACAAGCATCAACAGTAATATCAAGAGATTTTTTCAGAACAGAGGCATTAGAAGACTTGCATATTACAAACCTTTTTGGAAATCAGGGGGAGGGAAGCTTAATGTTCTTACCATACCTTAAAAATTTACCATCTGATAACCCTACCCCTTCAAATGAAACCTTGACTGTAGCCATAACAGCTCAAAATCCAGAAAAAATGTCTAAAAAACCTCTTATGAAAGGATATGATGACTGCAATCCAAATATACCTGAGTTGTTTGAACTAGCTAGCTTTCTGCCACTCCACCAAAGACTTATAACTGCTAGGATTTGCAATATTGTTCAAGATACCACTTCATGTAGAGAAAACAGTGAGAAGCACTATGACACTGCCTTCACCCCAAGAAACAAATTTGAAAAAAGAAAATACAAAAATCTGGACCAAACAATAGTAATCAAAGATAAAACAGCAGGACATAGGATCTGTTTTGATTTTGGAAACACAAATGCATACCCTTGGGACATAAATGATATCCTTCCTGCTCAAGAACATACTATACAAGTAATAGGTGCTTCTAATCATGTGCCTTTACAAGATGATGTTTCAGGGTATCGCCAAATAATTCCTTTGAAAAGCGAACAATTCAAAGAATTCTTGAAGTATGCTGGAAGTAGTTTCATCTTCAAGCCCAGAATTGAAAAACCACCAGACACCAAAAACATGCTCCTAAAAGCCATGTTTCCAGTTCTAAATTTATGCATTCTGATATACCTTGATGATGTCATCATATACTTCAAAAATGACAAAGAATATCTAC
Source organism: Pinus albicaulis (assembly GCA_034641835.2). Lineage (NCBI taxonomy): Eukaryota > Viridiplantae > Streptophyta > Pinopsida > Pinales > Pinaceae > Pinus > Pinus albicaulis. Next base: position 56,266,472 of record CM076579.1, on the reverse strand, counting down.
ATTATTTGAAAAAGATGTACAACAAAAGGAGAAGTGGAGATCAAAGGTATAAAGAAGTATAGTGGGAAGATACAAGGTGGTTTAGAGATTCATGCATGAATCCTTATGTTATGCTTGAAAGAGAAAATTTTCCGGACGTTACTTTTCAAGAGCTGAATGGACCAAGAGTGGTAGGAGATCCTTATGAAGATAAGATGCTCAAGTTTCACCATTTTCAGGATTTCTAGTTCCAGATTCATTTTTAATCATTGTATATATCATTGTTTGGAAAATAAATTAAAAAAACAGAAAATTCAAAAACAATAGAAAAGTAGAAAAAGAGGGCATTTTGAAAAATAGAAAGAAATCCCCATGTTCAAAATATAGTCATTCTGAAAGTGCGCAAGTCTAAATTCCGCTACTAGTGCTCAAAATGTCTTGTTCAGTTATCTAGCCTAATCATAACTGAACATGTTTTAAATTTATTTGCTGATAAGTTAGTGAGAGGAAAGATAGTCAATATTGTGTAAGCTTGAATTGTCAAAGAAAATAGATTAGGAAAAGATACTGGTTCCACACAATCAAAACAGAACCAAAGAGGAAAGCAGGGATGAAAAACAAATTGTGTATCCTAGCCCTGATTTTCTAGATTTCATTTTATGCAAAATAATATAAGTGCGCAGCTTGTCTTTCATGCCACAAGTACATGACAAATTAGACTATCTAATCTTGATTTAAGTCATTTTTTGATTTCATGTTTTAGAATAGAGAATAAAATCCTGTCAAACAGCTTAACCTTGACAGTCGATCCAGCATAGGTAGAGAAACAAAGGAGTTCATCAGCTTAATCTGAACTCCCGATGGATATAAGTGTAGAATTAGATAGTGTCATTTTTCAAAAAAAAAAATATTATGCCAAAGGGTTGCTAGTCTAAATACACCCAAAAGAAGAAAAAATGTTAGGAAATATAGCTGGGTAGGTAGAGATGACTTTGAAGGTAATCATGCTGTCAATTTTTAGAAATAACATCAAGGAAGAAAGAAATTTGCGTCAATGGATAAAGGCACTCGTCTTCAAAGGATAGAGATCTAAAATTCTGGACACCTCATGAAAGGAGCTGCCCTCCCCAAATGGAGCCACTATTATTCATCACTATTTTTCACCTGTTAATGATGACTAGTTTTTAAAGCCAAGTTTTCTAGAAGCTGATCTCCAATTTGTCAAATATGTCAGCTAGAAAACACCCCCAATCATTTTTGTCCTCCTACCTTTTCAATCAGCCTATGATGAGAAAAATCCTAGTTGTCAAGCCCTATCTAGTTTCAGTCATGTAATCTTGTCCACCAACTGTCATAAGCTAAATTCATCTGCTATCATTCACCCTCATCCCCAGCTCGTTCATTAACTGATTGATAAGAATGTTAGCTACCCTACCTCTGGTCATATGTCATCTTGAGATCTGGTCATACCAAAGAGAATACCCCAAATCTGTCAAAAATATCCCCTAAGTTAGGTAGTGGCGCTTTAGGAAATCCTCCCTTGGCAAACTATCCTAAGCCAAAATAACCTCTATCTAATACCAACCAGTCATAGATGGCCTTCCTATTTTGCAAAAAAAGCTTTATCCACCCTTAGGTCACGCCACTAACAAGTCTTGGTGTCTCATCAGTGCATATGCCAAAAGCAAAACTGATATTGGGCTGATTTACAGTGTTTCAGTGTCTATTTCAAAAGTAGAAATGTAACAGTGTTGAAGAAGACATTATTAAGCTAAACATGAGAAGACAACTGCTTCTCATGTTGTTTTGAGCCTGGGATGAAAGTAATAGTCAGAATAGCAAATTCAATAAACTTCTGCAACCACAGTAAAAAAAGATACACATCTCAGAGCATGCCCCTCATGGCATATTGTCAAATTTTCACTTTTATTACTTACTGTGATATACCAAGCAGAGATAGGCATTACAAGGAAAGATGACACAGTTTGAGAAAGGGATGAATTGTCACTTGTTGTTAACCTCCTTTAAACATGAGCAGATGGGTGGGTGACTGTGTTAACCTCCTCCAAACATGAGCAGATAGTTAGGTCATTTGTTGTAAACCTCCTTCATTTAAAAGAAGATGTTTTGGAAATATGAGAAGGGCCTGCTTCATTTAACAAGCAAAGGGTCAGGAATAGAGGTATAATCTCATTCAAAGAACACAAGCATAAAAATGCTTCAAATGGCTTGAAAACTTGTTTACACCATTTTCTCCAATGGATGATACAACTTATACAACAGTAGTGTTTCAAGGGATGCTTACATGGGTTCACTGTTTGAAAGACAGACTTGAAATCGGTAGAAAGCAATTGAAGGCTTATGAGTAGAAAAATGGTGTTAAACAGATGACAAGCAGTGATACTATGATGTTCAAAAAGCTCTATTTTTCATATCCATTAAGGTCTCCTTCAAAGGGTAATCTGAGGCTAGAATACCATGACTTAGAACAACCTTATCAAATTGAGAAAGAAGATAGTCTAAGCCTTGCTTCTGAAAGAGACTTTTGCAAATGAATACACAGAGACAGTATGTGTGAAGAAAGGGTATGACAAATGTTTCAAATTCAGAGACAACACTCAAAGAAACAAGGCATATCACTGTCACAGACAAAGACCTCTTTATATACATATGAACAAACCCTATTGTAGTATGTAATTGCATTAAGAGTTTCCAAAGGCCTTTCTGCTTGATCAACATATATGAATCAAGCCATTAGTGAATTCAAACAAAGCTTCATCCATATTCAAAGGAAAATTTCCAAGGGCGCCTAACAGTTTTTGATCAACTTTAGAAGGGGCTTAAATCATCATCAAACATCAAGAGAGTTGAATTGCCAAAATGAGTTCTAGAATTTTAAATCATTTCCTTCCAAGAGATATGACAAAATATGCATCAACAGTCCTTGATATGGCTCCTAAGCATTTCCATTTAAAGGACAAAGAGTGATAGAGTTATTTCCTAAGTGAAAAGGCAGTGAAAGGGGTTTTATTTATTAAAGAGGCTTTTTTACTTCAACGAAAGCCATGACTATGGTGTCTTCAAAAAGAGGCTAACCACAACATTTTTGTTATACAACTTGATCAAAGATGGGTCTTTGTAATGTTTTAAAAAAATGAAATTACAAAAACAATGATTCATGTTTTGACAAAACAAAAAGGCCTTTTCAAAACATATAAACCCTCCAAAGCATGATATGAGGACATTTGAATTTTCTTTCAAATAAAAAGGTGGAGAGATCGTTTCAAAGGCCTCATTTGTAATCTCAAGAGCCAAAGAAAATGCCCATTGACTACTCGCTGGAGAAACCAAGTCATTTCGGCATTTCTTCAAGTTTTTTTGAGGTCAGACCTACGCAACACACTTGTAGAAGTGTGCGGCACACCTATGAGTGCATATACATAGATTTTTAACGGTTGCGCGGCGTGCCTGTAGCGGCGTGCCTGTGTGCCCATTTATTCATTTCCCGAAACTGACCCGACAGTCTCTATTGCGCAGCGCTCTCGGTGGAAAACAGTCCGCTCCTCCTTTGTTTCCAAACAAACACTCTTAAAAGGATGCTCCAAAGATCAAAAAGACCCATAAGTGTTGTTCAAGGTATTTTCCTTACTTATTAGTAGTTTTTGAAGTTTAAAGGTGGTGTATGCTTGCTATGTTTTCAAGAGAAAAACAGTGATAAAGAGGGTGGGGTTTTTGTTGAGTATGGGTGTCAAACATTCACAGAGTGATAGGCAAAAGTGTTTGATCAGTTTTAGAGAGCCCCAGTTGTCTTTAAAAACAATGATAGCCCACAGTTTCTACAAGGAGCAGACTTTGTTAAAAAATCAGAGGATAAAACAGTGAATGAAAAAGGAGGATTGTTAGACCAATTTGAAAACTCTTCTGGTGTTATTAAAAAGTTAAAACTATACACAGTTGCTGGAAAAATAAACAGGTGATTGTAGAGGTCTCAAAACATTTTTGATCATCTAAACAGTGGTAAAGGGGTGCAGGCTTGGTCATTTTAAAGAGTCCTCTCTGTATTGTGAAATAGTAAACATGGTACAACCCCAGAATTCAAAAAGGGGCAGAGTCTGTGTTAAAAGGTTTTTCAAGTCAGCTAAGGGTGTCTTGTTTACTTTGTAAAGAATAGTGAATAGAAAAAGAACATTGTTTGGGGGAAAGGTTTTTTTTGTCAAAACAAAGGAGATCCTTGTTCAACAAGGAAACACAAACACATCTTTTTCAAAATCTTTGCCCAAACACAGTGATAAATTGATTTTGTTTTTCGTTTGACAAATACTTGTTTGATTGGCATCAAAGAGGCACAGTGACTTATAAGGAGGACAAGGTGTGTTTTTGGGGGGCTATTTCAAAAACCACTTGAGACATTTTATATTAGCCAACTAACAAAGAGTATCCAAAACAAAAATGCCTCCCAGGCAAGACAACAGAAGTGGTCCTCACAGGAGGTTTGAACCTGTTTCAACTGAAGAGGTAAATGCTCATCCATCAGTCCTGTTTAACTTTCATGAAGTTGGATGTCTAGAGTTTTGTCAAAGGGTCCAGGAGGTGAAAAGCTATCTTCCCTTGACACATCTATGTGCTTTGAGATTGCAAGGGAAACACTTTCAGCTGGCAGGCTTGGATTTCAAGTTTTCTCCTAGATCCATTTCCAAAGCTACCAAAATCCCTTATGTCGGGGAAACATGGTTTAAACAGAGCTACCTAGAATCAAAATAGTACAAACCATTTTTGAAGCTGGAGCATCGGGATACATGCCCATCCATATTTCCTTTTTCATATCTATTGACTAGTTATGCTCCCCTCATGAAGATAATCATGAAATATTTCACATGCGAGGGAAGGTTTTACCGGGTCTATGCTTACCATGTCCGGTTGCTCATGCACTTCACAAGAGCCCAATTGTTAAACCTCCCATTTTTCCTCCATATAAGTATTGAAAAGATGGCCTCCACTGTTCAAAAAAGACCTCCTTCTCAGCAGTCAACTTGCCTTTTCCATCATTCCCTCATCAAGATTGTCATTCTTCATCAACTTGAGAAGAAGGGAATCTCTTGGGACACTTTCATTTCACATCCAGATTTCGCCACTATTCCTTCATCCCATGCATCTCCTTCACCTTCCACTCAACATCTTTCGCCTTCTTCAAGTAAGCCCATTCCCAAGAATCTCAAATTTCCCATGATTAGTGAAGAAGAGCAGCAGCATTAAGAAGAAGAGCATGATGAAGAAGAGCAGCACAGTGAGGAAAGGCAACAAAGTGAAGAAAAACACAGTGATGATATGTAGCATAGTGATGAAGAAAAGTTCCATGAAAAAGAGAAAAACAGTGAGGAGGGAAATGCTGAGGAAGTTGAACAGTTTGATGAGGATATTGGTAGCCCTCACAGCAGCAAAAATGATGGAGAAGAAGCTGAAAAAATTGGGGATACAAAGCCTAAAACTCCTAAATAAAGCAAGGATAAGAGTAAAGAGGGCAGCCCTCAAAAATACATGCAAGATGATAGTCAAAGCATTCATGAAGAAACTCAAAACAGTGGCAAGGATGATGAGGGAAGTAGCAAGGGCAAAGAGAAAATAGAGCATGTGCTAGCTTCCTCTCCTAGGCAAGGGGCCATGCTTTCTTCTCCAAAAGTGACAAAGCCCTGGACATAAGGAAAAGAGTGCCTCAAACTATAACTCCAAATGTTACTAGGGCCCTTCGAAGAAAGGGGAAGTTTCCCAAGCAACCCATTGTTGAATTACCCAAGAGGAGGAAGACCAAGAAGGCCACCCAAAGCAAGGGAAAGGAGAAAGAAGAAAGCATCCATGAGAAGGAGAGGGACTTTGACATAATTCAGATCCAAATTGATGATAGTGAAAATGAGGCCCGAATCCTAGAGTCTCTCTTGATCAATAGAGAAGAGCAAATTCATGATTTGAGGACAGATCTAGAGAGGTCTAGAAACTTCATTCACTTTTTGAAAACACAAAACAAACAGATGAGTGTCCACATGGCGGTATATGAGACACGGACCATCAAATATAAAAAAGAGGCCTCTGAGGTGCAAATTAAGTTGGAAGAACTCATGGGCGAGTTAAATGATAGTGAAGATGAAGATCAACCAAGAAGAAAGAGGTCAAGGACCATGGGACTTAGAAGAGCCTTAGAGAAACAAAGGAGGAAGAAGTTGCCCTTTTCCAATCTTTTCCTCTCACTACTTTGTTCACCCAAGAGATAGAAAACAATCGAGAAGCATGGCTTGACAGGGTGAATGATCACTTGGAGAATAAGTTGGAAAAGGCCAATAGAGATTTTGACCTTCAAAGGAGGATGACCGGGCACTATAATAAGCTTAATCAGTTCGACCGACAGAAATTAAAGGCCACACAGGAAAAGCTCAAGGAAGCTCAAAGAGGTGCTCGGAACCAAAAATGAAGAAAGACACCTCAAGTATCCAAATTTTGGCCTCAGCTTCTCAGCATGTTTCTAAAAACCCTTGAGGGTCATGCTTGCCAAAATTGGATGAAATTCAACAAGTTTTGGTTTTTTGTCATTTTTGGGCATTTGGCTAAAAATCATGGGCATCGCCATTTTTGTTTGGGACACCCTCAAAGGATGAAAATGGTATCATTGTATGCCATAATTTCAGGGGCATATAATCAGTGATTTTGAGATCAATTGAAGATAATTTGGTCCCCCAAAATGGCGAAAAACACTCACTTTTTCCACACTCTGCCCCGTTTATTAACAAAGTCTTTTTTTTTGGGTTTTTACACACAGGTCATTTTTTGACAGTCTTCCTATGATAATTTTGGACAAAACTAAGAATTTTCAGAAAATAGACATTTAGAGCTTTCCAACGAGCCATCACAGGCCTCATTTTGACATCAGGAAGGCTTCCAAAAGTTGCCCACAAGACAAAAAACTTTCTGCTGATATTTTTCTTAAGTATTTTTGTGAAAAATGTACTTTTCTAAAGTGACTTTTCCTCATGTTCGTTTAGCTATTTTTGGCCATGGTTGGTTAGGAAAATTCAATTTATTTTCTTTTTTTAGCATTTTTGAGATATTTTATTAGATATTTTGTGCCTTGGGCTTTGCAAAGCCTCAAGGACAAAAGCAGATATTTTTGATGGGCCAATGAGATTGCAAGTTGCACTAGGAGGTGGTCCCTCATCTTGGCCTATATATTCCAAGAGAATTCATTGTAAATAGGGCTGAACTGGATGAATAGAGAAATATATGGTTATACAAGCTTGGAAGAAAAACTTGTCTCATGCATTGGATAGTTTCTTGAATATTTTTGGATGATGAAAGAGGACTGCTATTGGATTCCTTGACTTGGTAAAATGGTATAGTGTCACTCTCTGTTATGTTTTATTAGTTTTCATTCATATTCCATGCTCTTTATTGCTATAAGACAATAGAGAATAGATTTGAGACATGCCCTTGGAGGCACCTCAAATTTCCTGTTTCTTTATAGCTTGTATGTTTTCTTCCTTCTTAGTCATATCAAAGAATCCTTGATTTCTCTTTGATAACTGAAGAAATTGTTTGCTTGTTTCATTTATGGTTTTATGCATGCTAAGTATGATTCACTATATGCCTTTCTTACTCATGGCTAGCCATAAATCCACCTCTGAAACCTTTCTTTGATTGTTTGATTGTCTTAGTTGAACCAAGGAGGTCTTGTACTGATCTTTCCCTTTGCCTAAAACTATGCAATCTCACTTCTAAGTGTCCGATAGCTTGAAATACTATGCTTAGGCATTTCCTCATAGTGATTTTAGTTATTTGTTTGTCTTAATTGTCTTTCCCCAAAGTCTGATAGCAATTTCCTAAAGTTAGAGAGTCATATATCTCTATGTATTGCTTGAATGTTTATTTCTATGCGTTTATCAGTTTATAGTTACATTTCTCATGATTAATGGTTAGCCCTACCATGTTTATGTAAGCTATTGAACTATTTATGCTTGAAATCCTTTGTTCTTCACAAATTTAGCATCCATTCCACTCCATTTTTCCCAAAGATCCTGTTAGCCACCTATAATATTTTGTTATACCAAAAGGTGGCTAAGACTTTTTGAGCCTCCAAGGAACAAATTTTATCACTTAAAAATTCTTGGCTCTTGAAGACTCCTAGAAGGCCTCATGCCTCTGTCCATAATCTTCATTGTTGTTACTGCTTTATACTTAGAAATTCTGTTGATTCCAAGTAAAAGACTGCTGAAAGACCTTCATTTTCCCCCTTCTCAAACCTTCATCTGCTCCCCTTTTTCTCCACAAAACTTCCGTTTTTTCATAAATCCTCTTCTTCCATTTATGAAAATCACTTTTCCATAGTTAAAAACCCATTTTTTGACTATCCCGAAACCATCAAATTCCATTGAAAATTATGAAAAATTCATAACAAATACAAGTATTATGACTATGGACTTAAGCCCCTTTGGGCTAAGTCCTAACCACTTCCCCATCATATGCTTTGGAGCTGGAACCATTTGCTAATGGGTTAAGGCGCTAATCGCATCAGAAATAATCAAATGTACAAGTCTTTGCCATACTCCGAAGAACTCCAATTGCGATTAGCCTTGCTGCTTAAGACCCTCGATCATATTATTTTCATGTAACCCTGAACCCGCCCTCGGTGCTTAAACCTTGTGAAGATCTCATGCCCGATCCATTTTTCCTTTGAAAACCCAAAACCCATTTATCCAAAGTTTTTAACTTAAAAACTTAAGTCACATGTTGAAATACTTTAATAGGTAGATTAAAAAGACCCGATCGCGCAACCGCGATCGGAGAAATCAAATGGGTTGATCAAAAATACTGCATCAAAATCTTCCGATGTGATTGGGTTTTGAGTGTTAAAACGTCCCCCACCTTCGTTTCATATGACTTATGCCCAATACCAAGTGTTAGAAACGCCTAGCGCTGAATCGCATCGCAATTTTTTAAATGGGTTGATCGGAAAGACCGGGCCTGCAGTTCCGATTGCGATTGGCCCTTGATATATATAAAGCCCCGGGCCTATCATGTTTCATACACCCAAAGGCCCCGCAATCGGGCGCCTATTCCCTTCACATATAAATATTCCGCCCCGATCTATGTAAACCTTTGTTTTATATTAAAAACTTTGGTTTTTCGTATATTATAAAGGTTTTCACTCTTCCACTCCAAAGTTAATCCCTACCGTTGATCATATGCCGATCAAACGGCCATCGCTCCATCGCATCGGCGATTTCAATCGCATCGCAAATTTTTAATCGCATGCGTTTTGTTTGCCCCCCCCGATTGCGACTCCCTCGATCCACTCTCCACCGTTGATCTCGTTCTTAGATCGACATCTGTCGCATAATCGTTTCTCCGCTCCCGATTGCGCAATCACATCGGGTTTTTTCAATCACACCTTTTCTCACCACCCCCCGATTACCGATCCCCGATTGATTGTCCATCGTTGATCTCCTCTCCGCCTTCCGAGATTCGACGGCCCTCATTTCCTCCGATCACGAGTCTTACCACCGCTTCAAAACTCGCCGATTCGTTTCCCACCATTGATCTAAACCTCAGATCAACGGTCATCGCTCAATCACTTTGACCCTCCCGATCACGCAATCGCATCGGAGTTTTTCAATCATGCCCCTTTTTTCCTCCCCCCGATTGCGATTCCCTGATTAAATCTGGACCTTCCACGTGTCCAGATCCAACGGTCACGCTCCTCTCCCGCCTTCTGAAGCAGTTTAACCTATTTTCAAAGGATTTATTAATTATTTCGTGTTTTTTGCAGGTTTTCAATGGTTTTCATTGTTATACGAAGAAATGCCGAGGGCTGGAAATGACGATTCTCATGCCTTCGTTTCATCAAGGAGAAGCCATCCGCGGGGCTCCATTCCATGTTTTGTCAATGTTTCATGAGCATTGATGCCGAGAAGCCCAACGCGGTCCTGCACATCGACAAGACACTGTTTTATTCAAAGGAACAGTTAGAGAGTATCAGTTTTGAAAATAAAGCACGATAGACGAAGATTGAAGACAATATTACGGGGATTACGGCTAAGACGGTTATCAAAATCCTAATCCCCGACTCAAAACACAGTTTAAAGAAAATCATAAGTGTTTCACTGACAGGAGGGCTTCCACCACTTCAAATGAGGTGAATAAATTCCTCAGCTACCATAAAAGCAACCTGTTGCCTCAAACCTTTCAAACAGAGGCCGAAGTTATTAAAGAAAATCCGATTTTGCATCAGCACAGCCAAGGAGTTACTTCTGCAAGGAAATCAATGCAGAAATATCTGCAGAGTTACTCCACACGGCACACAGAGCCTCAAAGTCAAAATAAATCTCCCACCGAGCCTTGATATTTATTGTAAAATAGTTAATACAGTGATCCACCTGTAAATTTCTCCCTCGAGCCCCTCAAAAGACCGAGAAGTCTTAAACCTGTATTAATTATCCTGAGAGATATTTTCTCAGATCACCTCCTCATTCTTCTATAAATACCTCAGAAGAAGATGAGAAATTGTTGGTTGAGTTGCTTACAGAGCTTTGAAATACATTTGAGCCTAAAATTCTGATTGTAAATAGTGTTCACTGGCCCTTGGAGCTTTGCTTGTGATAGATTAGTTAGGCTGAATAGTGAAGATGATTGCTGAACTGAAACATTGGACTTGAAGACTGTAACCGGTTTTACATCAATATAAAAGTTGTTTCTTGGGATCTTGGTCTATGTCATCGGTGAAGTGCACCTCTCTTTGTTATTGTTTTCCTTCTATGTATGCCATATTGTTCATATTCCTCTGTAAAGAACAACTTAAACAGGGTTAGGATCTACTGTATATCAGTAACCTTCTCTGGCTAAGAAATCTTTATCTTAATGTTTTCCTCAAGTTTGTTTATTCAATAATGATTTAATACAGTTTAAACAGTTAGGAATTTTGGCGTTCCCTCGTCCTTCTGCTTGCTTAAACACTGTTCTTGAATGTGATTTCCATTATTTGCTATTAAATTTAGACTAGAGAAGATATGGTTTGCCCTGATTCCTAGATCCTTTTCTCCAAAGGCAGATTCTGAAAATTTCCCTTGGTGTTGACTGAAAGCAGACTAGGTTTAAAAGTACTTTATCTGATCTTAAGTTACACTTTGTTTCTCTTATATGTTTTCATACTTTCTAAAGGTAATTATGTGGATTACTGGATTGTTTGTCAATTATGCTGCTTTAATAGAACTTGCCCAAGAAGTTTATGGTTAGCCCTGTCCTTGGTTGGTTTTAAACAGTTACTTAAGACGATTTTCTTGTTTGGACTGACTATAAATCCTCTGAGAAATTATTATCAGTTTCCACCCCTCCAACACTTTATTGTTCCCATCCCATCACTCCAATCTCAATAATCTTGTGGTATAGATGACTTTCCCCTTGGGTCACTCTTGATGTTGTTGTTCAATTAAAGCCCTGTTATGACTCCATAGCCCAATGGATTAAAAACCAGCGTTATATCTATCTTTTAGCCATAGCTATTCTTCCCTTTTGCAACTTCTCACCTTTGAAACTCTTTGCATTCAGGACTTTTCACCTCAAACAGTAATCATGCTCAACCATCCAAAACAAAACAAAACCCTTGGCCTTCATAACTAGCCTAATATCATTATCTCAAACTTCAAAGACAATATTCCATCTTTGTACATATTGGAGAGATCCCTCTCCGGATTCAGGAGGGCTAGATCCTAGAATCCCAAAGTTGGTTGAAACGATGTTGTTTCTGTAATTGGACTCTGCCAATATTGCTAATAAATGACAGAACCCCAACATTTCTGGCAACTCCACTGGGGAATTACAAACCCAGAAGTTTTTAAGGATAATTATACGATATTCAGAGATTTGGTTCATAGAGCATTTGCTTTATTAACCAGCTGGAGCCACCAGCAACATTTCTGGCAACTCTGCTGGGGGAGCTGAGTTTTTGTATAAGACTTTAGAGAACTCAGAAAACCCTTGATTCAAGAAAACTTTGTGAGTAAGAAGCAGCCTTTTCAAGCACTACCACAGAAATGGTAATCATGATGAAACTTTTTTGAATCAGTGACAAACTAGGTCAACCCTAGGATTCTGATAAGGCTTCATATAACCTTGAAAAAACAGCTAGCTTAGCCATAAGAGTAGACTGTCTTTGTCTCATAACCTTAGCTAAGTTTTGAAACAGAGTTAGGATATTCTTAAAAACCACACTACTAAAAACAACTCAGAAAAACCTAAAAATTTTCAGATTGGTATTCAATAAACATGGTGGTGGACCATAAAACCTTTTACCTCCAAAGGAGCTAAAAACTTCCACTTGGAGACTCCATAATCCTTAACAGACCTTAAGACTCCACTGGGAAGAACCCTTATCATTATAATATCATTCAAATCTAGTTAGAGAACGGTAGGATTAAAATTGTGAAAGCAGATTAGTTAACCTCTCAAAGATTGTCATATTTGGTTGAACTTTTTTTGTTTATTTGGGTCTAAAAACACAGCATAGTGGCTCCTAGAAATATCCACACTAGAGCCCATCCTGACCCTAATCCACCTGAGATAGTTGATGACCCAGAAAGTATCCTTTGGAAATCTCATAAGATTAAATTATCAACTGTTTTCAGATCACCCTTGAGAGCTAAATCAGTTCCTGAAAATCTTTCAGCTCTACAACAATCACAAGCTGACTTAGTTAATCCATTCAGGACTAGGTCATTTGGTGATTTAGACCAACTATATTCTGAGTCTTCACTACCATCTCCTGAAACAAGTGAACATCTTGGTAACAGAGAAACAACACCTCCTGATTTGCACTTTCTGTTGAATTTAGGTGTCCCTCATCCAAGATCAGCTCAACAATCTACTACTGTTCTGTCCACATCTTCTCAACCTACATCCACTGTTCAAACCACCCCACTTCAGCCCACTCCACCTCTTGTAAATCCACCCCCACCACATATCATGGCAGCATGGTATGCTCCCTTAGTCCTTCCTGTACCATTAGTCAATCTTCCACAGGACTATCAGTCCAAAATCCCATTGTATGATGCTAGCAATGCTATAACTGCATCACAACATGTGGATAAGATGAATGACTATTTTGACAGAAATGAAATTGATGATGATTCTGTCAAGGTGAGATTATTTGCTCAGAGCTTAGGGGGAGAAGTTAGAAAATGGTTCAAAGCTCTAGCCCCTCATAGTATTAATGATCTCCAAGGTTTCCATCAAACATTCTTAAACAAGTGGGAAGTAAGGAAGAACCCTCTACAAGTTCTTGCTGGCTATAAAAATCTCCATAGGAACCCAGGGGAAAGTGTACAAGCTTACTGTACCAGATTCAATAGTGTGTATAATGCGCTTTCCCCAGAATTAAAACCTCCACAAGGTTCAACTTTAAACAAATTTCCTGAAGGGTTTGATGCTGATATTACCTATTCGTTAAGAGAGAGAGATTTTGCAACCCTTGAAGATATGCAAAGAGGTGCTCTCTCTGTGGAAGTAAAATTAATGGAGAAAAGAGCAAGAATGAAGAAAGAGAAGAGAGTATCCTTCGGGGAAGAACCCACACCTTCCACTTCCAATTCCAAGATGGAAAGAATGATGGAGGAAATGATGAAGAAAATGAGCATTCTTGAGATAGCACAAGAAAGTCTAAATCAAAATGCTCCTCAAAACAGAAACCAAAACCAGAATCAGAATGCTAGAAGGAACCAACCTCCAAACAGACCCAGGGAAGATGATCAGCAGATCACTCCTCCCTTTCATCAAAAATATGTAAGTGAGGTTGAGGAAGTGGATCAAATAACAGAGGAGGATGATATAAACTTATTTGGAGTCGATGATGATGATTTTGAGATTCATTATGATAAAAAACAAGGTCTATATACACCGTATGATGACAAAAGAGATGATGATGAAAATCATTATCAAGACATGGAAAATGTCATCATAGAAACTCAAAGGGAACATGACCTTAGAAGCAAGACTAATAAACAAGCCCCCAACACCAAAACCTCTGACAAATCTTCACAAAACAGCACGTCAACCAAGCCTAAAACGGTCAAACACAAGGAAAAAACGGTGGCTGTAAATTCTGATAAAGGTAAAGAGAAAGGCACTCAAAACACTGAAAAACAGAGTGCAGACTCTAGCAGTACTAACACTTCATCTAGTACTCCTATTACAACCGTTATGTCAAGTGTAAATAAAACAAATCAACAAGTTGTTGTTGTTGATAAAGTGACAACTAACAAGGCTGAAACTAACACTTCAAAGAATCAAATTCCTTTCAGCCTGGAACAGGAAATTTCCAAGATTAAAATCTCTGTTCCCTTAACCAAGTTAGCTGCCCAACACATATATAGAACTCAAATTTTTAAGGCTTTAAATATAGAGGAAAATGGAGATACAGTCAATCTTAGTGATGACCAGCCCGAGCTTATTTTTGGTCCAAAGATTGAAGGTAGATACCGAGAGGGACCTGTTCCTCCTTTCTACGTGAGTTTAAACGTTCATGACAAAATTTTGCACAACGCTATGCATGATTCCGGGGCTTCTCATAATTTAATGCCTAAAGCTGTGATGGAGAGCCTCAGGCTAGAAATCACCAGACCTTACAAAGACCTTTACTCCTTTGACTCAAGTAGAGTAAAATGTCTAGGATTGATCAAAGACCTCTATGTTAACTTAGCCCAGATCCCAGCCAAATTCTTACTCATGGACATTGTTGTGGCTGATGTGCCCCCAAAGTATGGAATGTTATTATCAAGATCTTGGGGAGCTAAGTTACAGGGGACTATGCAGATGGACATGACGTATGTGACTATCCCTGTTTTCAATCAGAATAGAAGACTTTACAGGAAGTCTCATAAGCAATATACGGTCACAATTCAAGACAGACCTCAAAACTCTCCTCTCTATTTCGTAAGTACAGGCCTTGATTATTTTATCATGTTTAACGATGAAGCACTTAGTGAACAAATCACGTTATCAGGATTAATGGCCGATAGAGAGGAGGAGGTAAATGCCACGGAACTATCGACACAATTTGCTGAACTTGTACAATCTAGTGAACAAAACACAGGTCTCGAGCTACAAACTATGTGCCCTTTACCTTTGAACATTGAGAGTCAGGAAAGCGCATCTCCATTCACTGAAAAATCTGAAGAGATAAAACAAATTCAATGGAGTGCTGCTAATCATGAACAATCACAAGGCATCGTATTTAAAGAGGACATTCGCCAAACAGACGAAACTGAAAACAATCCTCTATGGAGTATGCATTTCGACGGGTCATGCACTAGAAATAACGCTGGTGCAGGTGTTTGGATCACTAACACTGAAAACAACCACACAGAATGCATTTCATGCAAATTAAACTTTCAGTGTTCCAACAACATAGCGGAATACGAATCCCTTCTATTAGGCTTACATTTTTTGAAAAAGTTAGGAGCCAGAAGAATCAACGTTTACGGGGATTCGGAGTTAATCATTAGGCAAGTTAATGGGGAGTATAACGCTAATCATCCTAGACTTAGAGCCTATCGAAACGATGTCATGGACATTTTGAAAACATTCGAGGAGTCCAAACTGATTTTCGTCCCAAGAAAAAGTAATATTGCCGCTCACAATTTAGCCTATGCAGCTAGAACATGTCTAACGCCATATGAAACCAGAGACAACACAACTCCAATAAAATTTAGACCAGCCGTTCCTGATAACAAAAAATATTGGCAGGTGTTTGAAAACGACAAACAAATAGAAGACTTCATGCAATTCAGAAATGAATTCGAACTACACGGTTCGGACTCAGATCATGATATAGACTGCAGCGAAGAAAATTTTCTCGATGAAGAAGAACCGTCCCCTGAACTCACTGATATAGACCTGTTATCTGGAAAACTTGAAGGTAAAACAGAAACGAATGCAGAGTCTGAAACAGAAGAGTTAGAAACTCTGCACTCCAAAGATGAAAGCTTGCCTACGAGTCTGACCCCTTTAGAAGAGTTGTTTGATTTTAACGATGCGGCAAAAAGGCAAAAACTGGAACCTGTAGAGAATGAAGTGGAGGAATGCAATATAGGTAGTAAGGAGAAACCAAAAATGATTAAACTATCTAGGAACTTACCAGCTCACATAAAACTCAAATACATAGAGCTGTTCAAAGAATTTTCTGATGTTTTTGCATGGAGTTACGAAGATCTTAAATCCTATGACACTAAAATAATACAGCACAAAATCCCTCTTAAAGAAAACCAAAAACCATTCAAACAGAAACTGCGTAGAATAAACCCTTTCCAGTTGCCGTTGGTTCAGAAGGAGATCATGAAAATGTATGATGCTGGTATTATTGTCCCTGTTAGATATTCTGAATGGGTATCTAATCTGGTGTCTGTTAGGAAGAAAACTGGAGAAATCAAGCTTTGTATAGACTTTAGAGACTTAAACAAAGCTTCATTAAAAGACAACTACCCTTTACCAAAGATGGATCACATTCTACAAAGGGTGATAGGGTCTAGAAGAATTTCTTTGCTGGATGGCTATTCGGGGTACAATCAGATCTTGGTTTACCCTGTTGATCAATTAAAGACAGCCTTTACTACACCCTGGGGCACCTTCATGTATGTGAAAATTCCCTTTGGTCTAATGAATGCTGGAGAAACCTTTCAAAGAGCCATGGATGTAGCATTCTCAGAAGAATTGGGCTTCTTCATCATTATCTATCTTGATGATGTTACTGTGTTTTCAAAAACAGATGAAGAGCACTTGGAACATTTAAGAAAAGTTTTCGAGAAATGTAGAAAGTTTGGGATATCTTTAAACCCTAATAAGACATTATTTGGTCTCCAAGAGGGTAAACTTCTTGGGCACATTATTTCAGAAGAGGGTATAAAGATAGATCCAAAGAGGATTGAGGCCATATTGCAAATCTCTCATCCTCGAAACATCAAAGAGTTGCAATATTTCATTGAGAAGATTAACTTTTTGAGAAGGTTCATCCCCAACTTGGCTGAGATCCTTAGGAATATCACAAACATGTTAAAGAAGGAGCAAGGATTAAAATGGACCTCGGAAGCAAAGACATCCTTCGAACTGGTGAAACAAGCATTAACCAAAACACCAGTTCTGATAAGTCCTGATTTTTCAAAAGATTTTTATATCTTCTCATTTGCATAAGAACATACCATAGCTGCTATCCTTTTACAGAAAAATCCACAAGGACAAGAGCAGCCTATTGCATTCTTTAGCTAGGCATTGAGGGATGCCCCTTTGAAGTATAACATTATGGAAAAGCAAGCTTTTGCTTTGGTGAAAGCATTGAAAGACTTTAGGGTATACATCCTTCACTCACACATCATTGCCTTTGTCCCAAATTCAGTTGTCAAAGATATTCTAACACAGGACCTAGATGGTAAGAGAGGTAAGTGGATTGTTGTTATTCTTGAATATGATTTAGAGATAAAACCCACTAAGCTCATCAAAGACCAAGGTCTAGCTAGATTAATGGCCGAATCAAATTGTGAAGTTCTTGATATTCATATGATTAATGCTTTGGATCGCCCAGAAGAATTCTCGACTCCCATTGTTGAAGACCATTTTATGAATTTTCCTTGGTATGCTGATATTGTCTATGTTTTGCTTAATTTAAATGCACCTCACGGTTTGAAAAAAACAAAGGCAAGATTCCTAAAGTTAAAAGCTGTAAACTATTGCATTATTGATAAATGTCTTTATTGGAAAAATGCAAGTGGTATATTGCTTAAATGTTTGCCTGAGTTTGATGCAGAGAAGGTTAAGAAGGAATTCCATAATGAGAGTGTGAGGCTATTCCAGATCGAAGTCACAAACAACAAAATTTAAGGCTGTTTTCATTACCTACATTTTTTTCAATAACGATATGACCACGCATTTGCCAGTAATGCCAACGTTGAAGGTGTTAGAGGCCTCACTCCCCTTCCACTGCATCCAATCACTGTTGAAGCCCCATTTCAACAGTGGGGACTTGACTTCATAGGATAAATCCATCCACCATCTTCTGCCCAACATAGGTGGATTCTTACAGCCACAGACTATTTCACTAAGTGGATAGAAGCCATCCCTTGTAGGCAGGCCAATGATTCAGTTATCATCAAATTCATGGAGACTAACATTCTCTCCAGATTTGGCTGTCCTACCAAGATCATCACTGATAATGCTGCAGCATTTGGATCAAAGAAGATGGTTGAATTCTATCATAGATATTAGATATCATTGGGGCATTCCACAGCCTATTACCCTCAAGGTAATGGACTTGCAGAATCTTCCAACAAGAGCCTAGTGAACATAACCAAGAAACTGTTGGAGGACAATAAAAAGTCTTGGCACATGAAGCTAATCCATGCACTTTGGGCTGATAGATTAACTTTGAAAAAACCTATTGGTATGTCACTTTTCCAGCTTGTGTATGGTACAGATGCAATTTTTCCTAACAGCCTTGGTGTACCAGTTATGAAGTTGATTCAGGAGTTGCAGACTGAAGAAAATGACATGACCAGGAGAATAAATCAGACCATTCATCTTCAGCAGACCAGGGAGGAAGTGTATAACAAAGCATTGCAGAAACAAGATAGCATTAAGAAGCTTTTTGATAGAAGAACAAAGGCCAACTATTTCAATATCGGGGAAAAAGTTTTAAAGTGGGGCTCAAGGAGGGAAGAAAAGGGCAAGCATGGAAAATTTGACAACCTATGGCTTGGCCCTTATTCTATTCATTCTGTTGCTGGAAATAATGCATTTTTCTTGCAGGAACTGGATGGAACAGAATTGTTTGGGGGTCCTGTCAATGGCAGGATGCTTAAGCATTACTTCTCTTGATCCATTTGATGTCTTAAAGCCTTCCTTTTTCTTTTTTCATTGTAAATATTTCATCCACCATTGCATTCAAGTTGTAAAAAATCAAAAATACAAAAACAAAGAAAAGAAAAGAGGGCAGAATGAAAACAAGAAAGGAAAAGCCCCATGCCAAAAAGAGAAATAAATTTGAAAGTGTGCAAGCTCAAATGCCACTCCTCAAAAACACACTTCTAGTTAGTCAAACTGCTTAATCTTGACTAGTTAACTTTAAATTTTTCTGCTGATAGTGTAGTGAATTCGATTTGCCAAACTGTTCAATATTGGCTTATCAGTAGATAGATTAGGATAGAAATTGAAGGTTCAAACAAGCTCAAAATCTGAACCAAATTTTCCAAAGAAATATGACTCAAAACTATTTTATTTTCCGAGTCACAACATAGGAGATCTGGTTCTAATCAGCCGAAAATATGAACCAGAAGAAAAGAAAATATAGCTCAAAAGAAAAGCCAAAACAGAGCTTTGAAGAAAAGAGAAGGCCATGATAAGAGACTTTCAGATCTTAAGCCTTCCATTTTGATTTTAAAATTTCTGCAAATAATAATCTATGTGCAGCTTGTTTTTATGCCATAGATCACAGCGAGTCAAACAACTTAATCTTGACTTGGCTGTTTTTAAATTTCTGTCGTAGAAATTAGAGAATGAAAGTTTGTTGGACAGCTTAATCCCAACAGATAGTAGATTAGGGAGAGAAATATCTGAGCTCAACTGCTTAATCTAAGTTCAGGGAGAAATAAGGAGTAGCATTAGATTAGTTTTTTATGCTTTCAAAAGAATAAAATGTTGTGAATAGAGTTTGCCAATCCAAGTGCACTCTAATGAAGAAGAAGAAATGTTAGATCTATAGGATTGGGTAGGTAGAAAGTTGTATTGATAAAAATCCATTGTTTTCATGGTTGCTAATATGCTTTCAGAAGATCATCCAGCAAAAGAAGTGCAACCCAATGGATCAGGCACAAGTCAGCCTCCCAAAGAATCCAAGTCTGAAGTTCTTGATACCTTCAAGAAGGCATCATCCCCAAGTGGAGCCACTGTTAGCCACCTATAATATTTTGTTATACCAAAAGGTGGCTAAGACTTTTTGAGCCTCCAAGGAACAAATTTTATCACTTAAAAATTGTTGGCTCTTGAAGACTCCTAGAAGGCCTCATGCCTCTGTCCAAAATCTTCATTGCTGTTACCGCTTTATACTTAGAAATTCCACTGATTCCAAGTAAAATACTGCTGAAAGACCTTCATTTTCCCCCTTATCAAACCTTCATTTGCTCCCCTTTTTCTCCACAAAACTTCCTTGTTTTCATAAATCCTCTTCTTCCATTTATGAAAATCACTTTTCCATAGTTAAAAACCCATTTTTTGACTATCCCGAAACCATCAAATTCCATTGAAAATTATGAAAAATTCATAAAAAATACAAGTATTATGACTATGGACTTAAGCCCCTTTGGGCTAAGTCCTAACCACTTCCCCACCATACGCTTTGGAGCGGGAACCATTTGCTAATTGGTTAAGGCGCTAATCGCATCGGAAAGAATCAAATGTACAAGTCTTTGCCATACTCCGAAGAACTCCGATTGCGATTAGCCTTGCTGCTTAAGACCCCCGATCATATTATTTTCATGTAACCCTGAACCTGCCCTCGGTGCTTAAACCTTGTGAAGATCTCATGCCTGGCCCATTTTTCCTTCGTAAACCCAAAACCCATTTATCCAAAGTTTTTAACTTAAAAACTTAAGTCACATGTTGAAATACTTTAATAGGTAGATTAAAAAGACCCGATCGCGCAATCGCGATCGGAGAAATCAAATGGGTTGATAAAAAAGACTACATCGAAATCTTCCGATGCGATTGGGTTTTGAGTGTTAAAACATCCCCCGCCTCCATTTCATATGACTTATGCCCAAGACCAAGTGTTAGAAACCCCCGGCGCTGAATCGCATCGCAATTTTTTAAATGGGTTGATCGGAAAGACCGGGCCCGCAGTTCCAATTGCGATTGGCCCTTGATATATATAAAGCCCCGTGCCTATCATGTTTCATACACCCAAAGGCCCCGCAATCGGGCGCCTATTCCCTTCACATATAAATATTCCGCCCCGATCTATGTAAACCTTTGTTTTATATTAAAAACTTTGTTTTTTTGTATATTATAAAGGTTTTCACTGTTCCACTCCAAAGTTAATCCCTACCGTTGATCATATGCCAATCAAACGGCCATCGCTCTGTCGCATCAGCGATTTCAATCGCATCGCAAATGTTTAATCGCATGCGTTTTGTTTCCCCCCCCCCCCCGATTGCGACTCCCCTGATCCACTCTCCACCGTTGATCTCGTTCTTAGATCGATGGCTGTCGCATAATCGTTTCTCCCCCCCCGATTGTGTAATCGCATTGAGGTTTTTCAATCGCACCTTTTTTCGCCACCCCCCGATTACCGATCCCTGATTGATTGTCCACCGTTGATCTCCTCTCCGCCTTCCGAGATCCGACGACCCTCATTTCCTCCGATCACGAGTCTTACCGCCGCTTCAAACCCCGCTGATTCATTTCCCACCGGTGATCTAAACCTCAGATCAACGGTCGTCGCTCAATCGCTTTGACCCTCCCAATCGCACAATCGCATTGGAGTTTTTCAATCGCGCCCCTTTTTTCCTCCCCCCGATTGCAATTCCCCAATTAAATCTGGGCTGTCCACATGTCCAGATCCAACGGTCACGCTCCTCTCCTGCCTTCTGAAGTAGTTTAACCTATTTTCGCAGGATTTCTTAATTATTTCGTGTTTTGTGCAGGTTTTCAATGGTTTTCATCGTTATACGAAGAAATTCCGAGGGCTGGAAATGACGATTCTCATGCCTTCGTTTCATCGAGGAGAAGCCATCCGCGGGGCTCCATTCCATGTTTTTTCAATGTTTCATGAGCATTGATGCCGAGAAGCCCAGTGCGGTCTTGCACATCGACAAGACACTATTTTATTCAAAGGAACAGTCAGAGAGTATCAGTTTTGAAAATAAAGCACGACAGACGAATATTGGAGACAATATTATGGGGATTACGGCTAAGACGGTTATCAAAATCCTAATCCCCGACTCAAAACACAGTTTAAAGAAAATCATAAGTGTTTCACTAACAGGAGGGCTTCCACCGCTTCAAATGAGGCGAATAAATTCCTCAGCTACCATAAAAGCCACCTGTTGCCTCAAACCTTTCAAATAGAGGCCGAAGTTATTAAAGAAAATCCGATTTTGCCTCAGCGCAGCCAGGGAGTTACTTCTGCAAGGAAATCAATGCAGAAATATCTGCA
Source organism: Pinus albicaulis (assembly GCA_034641835.2). Taxonomy (NCBI): domain Eukaryota; kingdom Viridiplantae; phylum Streptophyta; class Pinopsida; order Pinales; family Pinaceae; genus Pinus; species Pinus albicaulis. The sequence continues at coordinate 56,244,268 of CM076579.1, read as the reverse complement.
GAGTTACTCCACACAGCACACAGAGCCTCAAAGTCAAAATAAAGCTCCCACCGAGCTTTGATATTTATAATAAAACAGTTAATATAGTGATCCACCTGTAAATTTCTCCCTCGAGCCCCTCAAAAGGCCGAGAAGTCTTGAACCTGTATTAATTATCCTGAGAGATATTTTCTCAGATCACCTCCTCATTTTTCTATAAATTCCTCAGAAGAAGATGAGAAATTGTTGGTTGAGTTGCTTACAGAGCTTTGAAATACATTTGAGCCTAAACTTCTGATTGTAAATAGTGTTCACTGGCCCTTGGAGCTCTGCTTGTGATAGATTAGTTAGGCTGAATAGTGAAGATGATTGCTGAACTGAAACATTGGACTTGAAGACTGTAATCGGTTTGACATCAATATAAAAGCTGTTTCTTGGGATCCTGGTCTATGTCATCGGTGAAGTGCACCTCTCTTTGTTATTGTTTTCCTTCTATGTATGCCATATTGTTCATATTCCTCTATAAAGAACAGTTTAAACAGGGTTAGGATCTACTGTATATCAGTAACCTTCTTTGGCTGAGAAATCTTTATCTTAATGTTTTCCTCAAGTTTGTTTATTCAAGAATGATTTAATACAGTTTAAACAGTTAGGAATGTTGGCGTTCCCTCGTCCTTCTGCTTGCTTAAACACTGTTCTTGAATGTGATTTCCATTATTTGCTATTAAAGTTAGACTAGAGAAGATATGGTTTGCCCTGATTCCTAGATCCTTTTCTCCAAAAACAGATTCTGAAAATTTCCCTTGGTGTTGACTGAAAGCAGACTAGGTTTAAAAGTACTTTATCTAATCTTAAGTTACACTTTGTTTCTCTTATATGTTTTCATACTTTCTGAAGGTAATTATGTGGATTACTGGATTGTTTGTCAATTAAGCTGCTTTAATAGAACTTTCCCAAGAAGTTTATGGTTAGCCCTATCCTTGGTTGGTTTTAAACAGTTACTTAAGAGGCTTTTCTTGTTTGGACTGACTATAAATCCTATGAGAAATTATTATCAGTTTCCACCCCTCCAACACTTTATTGTTCCCATCCCATCACTCCAATCTCAATAATCTTGTGGTATAGATGACTTTCCCCTTGGGTCACTCTTGATGTTGTTGTTCAATTAAAGCCCTGTTATGACTCCATAGCCCAATGGATTAAAAACCAGCGTTATATCTATCTTTTAGCCATAGCTGCTCTTCCCTCTTGCAACTTCTGACCTTTGAAACTCTTTGCATTCAGGACTTTTCACCTCAAATAGTAATCATGCTCAACCATCCAAAACAAAACAAAACCCTTGGCCTTCATAACTAGCCTAATATCATTATCTCAAACTTCAAAGACAATATCCATCTTTGTACATATTGGAGAGATCCCTCTCCGGATTCAGGAGGGCTAGATCCTAGAATCCAAAAGTTGGTTGAAACGATGTTATTTCTGTAATTGGACTCTGCCAATCTTGCTAATAAATTACAGAACCCCAACAGATCCATTTTACCTTGATCAAATCGGCCCTTCAACATACCTCGTATCACCATCTGAAGCTTTCTTGACCTCTTCGACCCCATAGCCCAGTTGATCTGACAATATTCTTATCTATCTTAGTCTTTGATCAGTTCGTCCCTCACACACCTAAAAACAAAACCAAAAACCTACTTCATAACTAGCCTAAAATCAGAAACACAAGAAGAAAAACACATAGATATCCCTTACACAAATAGAGAGAGCCCTCTCTGAGTCTAGGAAGGCTAGGTCCTTGGGCTTCAAAGATTGGTTTGATGTTACCTTGTCACTTGGCTTTCCAATCAGCCAAATCACGAGACCCTAACAATAAGGACACAATATATGCTGCACATATAGTGTCGATACCTTTTAAATTTGTTTGAACACCAGATTGATAATTAAAGTTGGTAGGCTTAGGAGTTGCAAAATTCATGTCGCAATAATGAGGCTCATCACTTTTTGTCACTGTTTCTGGAGGTGTCAAAGTATGCATTTTTTTCTTCCCTAGTTGATTCATTTCTTTTCTTTTTTCAAAAAAAAAAAAAAAAAAAATTGCATTAGGCACATTTCATTTGAAAACATAAAATGGCATTGCATTAACATTCTTATTCAAAAAAAAATATTTAAAAATAATTCTCCAACACCAACCCCCCCATTTGATCCCGTGGTGAAGTAAGAACCACATCACCATCCATTTTTGCAGGTAGAAGAAGAATAGGTGGCAGAAAAGGTAGAAGAAATGGATGGAGATGATGACAATGAAGAATATCCTCTTGGATTTCCCATTCAAGATACTTATGTCAGTGTGCATATGAAGGGAATCCCTCCATATTTCCTTCCCAACTTCCATGGTATGAGGTCAGAGGATCCATAAACCTTTCTCTTTGAATTTGAAATACTTTGTAAATCTTATGGCTACTTATCACACACTCAATAATTGATAATTTTTCCCGTAGCATTGAAATATAGAGATCTTAAATGGTTCATGAGTTTAGGTACTAATTAATTCATATCATGGAATGATATGCAAATGATATTTCTAGAAAAATATAAAGATCATGATCTTAAGGAGGAAATATTTAGAATGAATCAAGAAGAAGATGAGAGCCTTGAGGATATAATATATAGGTTCATGTTTAATGTTAAGAGAGAAAAATTATAACATTTAGGATTTGACACACTAAAAATCCTCTTACTTAGAACTATTAGGGATGATTGGATCGATCTCCTTGATCTCATGAGTAGAGGAGATGCATACCGATTATAATTTGAAGAAATTTGTGAAACATGCAAGCACATATCAAGAGGAAGGGAAGGAGTAAGTAAATCGTCATCAACATTGGTAAGTCAAGATGAACTTGGAAATTTTCTTGATAAATTTAAAGAAAAATTTCTTATCAATCTAAGTGAACAAGTAGAAATGTTAAGAATTCAAAATGAGGAAAAAGAATATGTTGATATTTGTGTTATCCATGCAGAATCATATGCTACTAAATATTGTTTACAAGATGATCAAAAGCATTATTTATCATTGGAATAGCTTTGGAAGGTCATTTTAATCATTAATCTACTTGGATTTGGTTACTAGTTCATGAATATAAGATTTCTGGAAATGCCTTGTAGTGAAATAGTAGTAAATTTCTTCTATTTTTTAGAATGGACTAATAAGCTTCATTTGATTTCATTCCACTTGGATTAGGTCATAATAATGTTCAGTTTAATAACAAAATTGACCCCATTTAATTTTCAATTGATTAGGTTAGGAATTTGATAGATTAACTAGCTCACTAGTTGTTGAATTTCCATATTTTAGAGTAGTAATTTTCTGTTATTTTTCAACACGTGTGAATAGGGTTATTTTGGAGTGATTCCACCTGGAATGGAGACCTAAATAGTAGTAAAATTCTGCTATTTTTTAGAATGGGTTAGTGAAATTAATTTGACTTGATTCCACTTGGATTATGTCATAATAATGTTAAATTTAATAACAAAATTTACCCCATTGCATTTTCACTTGATTAGGTTAGGAATTTTATAGATTAACTAGCTCACTAGTTCTTTAATTTCCATATTTTAGAGTTGTACTTTTCTGTTATTTTTTAGCACATGTGAACAACGGTATTTTGGAGTGATTCGACTTCGAATGGAGACCTAAGACATCATACTTAATAAGAAAATTTGTCCCATCCCATTTTCATTTGATTTACTTAGTCATTCGGTGAGTTATTTACAAAACAAACTTTCCTATAGCAAAAACAAATTTTCATGTAGCACTCTTGTAGCATGTGTAAACTCAACCAGATTTGCTCCCAAAGGTTGGTTTTTGTCTCTTAGGCTTGAATCATGACCCCTAGGATCTAAATACATGATTGAGAAGAATAAAAACCACTTAGGAAATTAATTTTCGTAAATTAGATTAGGCCCCTTTATTTGAATTCATGCTCTTAGGATTTAAATTACAAATGGTTGTTATTTCCTATGATTAATTTATTTTCAAGGCAACACTTACATTTCTGCAATCAGTTTAGGCTTTCATTTCATGAAATTCCCTCCATTACACCAGATCAACAAAAGGACACATTGTATGCTGCACATATAG